>CAHIKZ030002664.1:0-5000 GCA_903632075.3 Acanthosepion pharaonis
ATGTTTGGCAATAAATGCTTCGTCAGTTCATCTTTATGTTAACGTCTGTAAATTCTGCAATATGCAGTTACAAAAAAAAGTATAAAACATTATCTTCATAAAGTAGGAGATCAGAATTGATAAGAAAAAAACATAAGAAAAGGGTGTAAAAGAAAGAAAATGACAAAATAATATGTCAGTTTTTTCCTTGGGTTTTTATTTTTTAGTATAAAGGTTACTCATTTTTTTATTGTTTTATAAATTTTAGAAAGTGAACGAGGGAAAAATGTCGTTTAAAAATTAAATGAATTTTTTTTTCTGGAAATGTTTTGTAGAAATATTTTATTTTATTTTGCAATTTTAGATAACAGTAAATGCAATTTAAGGATTTAAGATTGGTTTGTCGTCTGATTCTAATTGGAAGGCGACAGGCTTGTGGCAAAGACAGAAAATAAAAAAAAAAAAAAAAAAAAAAAAAAAAAACGCCGGCCGTAAGTTGTCATCCGGTCTGAAAATGGAAAGGAATATGGCGGATGATTGGGAGTTGGTTAAAAATTGAGCATGAAATGGGTTGAGAAATGTTGTTTTTGAAGGATTGACAGTTATGGAGAATAGTGAGTAAGGTAATATGCTATTTGATTGGGAAGTTTGCATTTCGGCGAGAGAGAGAGAGAGAGAGAGAGAGGAGAGGAGAGAAGAGGTAAAAAGAGAAAAAGAAAGAAGGAAAGATAAAAAACGAAGAAAGAAAATGAAAAAGAAAGAGAAGTAAAAGAGAAGAAGGTGAGACGCCGAAGAAGAAATAGAAAAGAAAGTAAAATCATAGAAAAAGAGAAAAACAATGAAGACGAAAAAAAAAGAAAGAAAAAAGAAAAGAGGAAAAAAAAAAAGAAAAGAAAACGTGTTTGCGTATATAATCATCCCTTTCTACATTACATTCACTAATTCTTTACATTGGGTGGCTCTCGAGCGTTATATTGTGTGGACTTTAGTAAAAGAAAGAATGCGTCCACATAAAGGGTGTTTCATTAAGACGGATCAAAGTCAGCAGCAAATAAATCAGTGTTATTGGTGAAAATTTATTTATTTCTCTATTGGATCATGTTATTTAAGTCATGGCAATTATGTGTGAAAAATAATAACGCCCTAATGTCCGCAAAATCTGAAAGAAAAAGAAAAAATCATTAAAGGCTTAAACTTAATTCACATTTAAAATCGGTCCAAGTTATTGGAACACCCTTTAGATAAGAGCTGCCAAACAAAAAACAACATCTATTTTATAATAACAAATATAGCCTGCCTAGGGCTATGGGGGCTTAAGTACACTCCTTAAGGACTCACATACTTACCCCGGCATCTCTTTTCCTTTGCGAAACAGTTTGCAAAATTCTCTTCCAGAACTGTTATCAGTGGCCATGTTGAGGTCCCCTTAAAATATCGTTTTCGTCGGCGACTTTAGCTTTAAGAAAATCCACAATTTGCAGACAGACATATTTAGATTTTTACGATGGTTGGCAGATCTGTCTAGTGAGATATTTAGCAAACTAAAACAGAAAAAAAAAGCTTCACATGAGTGCACTCTTTCCACTCGTCACATAGCAGACAAACACACTACAATGCATTTCACTGCAAACTGAGTAAACTGTTAGGATATTACCTTCTCACGAATAAGCAGTAAGGCCCTTCATTATTACCAAGTTAAATTAAACGCACATAACCGTATCTCTGACTATTCAAACCTATTTAAAGAAATGACATCAGTTTTGGTTATGTAACATATTGCGGTATTGGGCGAAACTATCCCTAAACAACAACTTCTATAAATTTCTTATTTTATTTATATTAACTGATCCCTACACTGAAATATTTGAATTTTTTTAAGCATTTCACCCCAAGCAAGGCGGGAATGCCACGAGCACGCAAAGGGTTACAGAGAGTGAAAGTAAGAGTAAAGAGGATGTTTGAGGAAAGGATAAAGAGAAGGATGGGGATCACGATCAAGGCATCAGAAGATGTCGATTGAGATTACATTTAAACTGTTGAAGATTATAGTTATCAGGGAATCAAGTAAGCGGAAGAGAGTTCCTCTGTCGGGAAGTGCGAGAGAAGAAACTGTTGGAGTAGAAGAGGCGGTTATAATTAACTGTTTCGACAGTAAAAGGGTGGGACCTAAATGCCAACCTAGTAGCTCGCTTAAATTCATGCAGTCGGAGCACGAGTGAAAATAGCTCGTCAGAGCAGTTGCCATGAAAATATCAGGTCATCCCATAACTTCTGTTCGAATTTTGTTAAAATGAACGAAATTTAAAGAGTATTTTATAATGTCTAATGGAACTGAACATTATTTTTATGTTTAGATGCATTTAAACTGATCACATTTTATTTCGGAGAACAATAAAATTAAATTTTGTTTGATTAAAACCCTGCTAACATGGAAGTACCCAAGAATCATTTGAGGCACATAATGCTTTATGAGTTCAAGAAAGGAAACTCAGCAGCCGAAGCGGCTAGAAACATTCACTCAGTTTATGGAGAGGAATGTGTGAATGAAAGAACTTGCAGAAGATGGTTTGCAAAATTCAGAAGTGGAGATTTCACCCTTGAAGATGAAGATCGAACCGGACGTCCATTTGAGTTTGATGAAAAGTTTCTTGAAGCAGCCCTTGAAGAAAATCCTGCTTTATCAGTGGAGGAATTGGCAGTGGTTCTCAGTTCAAACCATACAGGTGTTCATCGTCAACTTCATCAACTTGGAAAAGTTCGTAAACTTGGAAAATGGGTGCCTCATGAATTGTCTGAAAACAACCTCAAATCCCGAGTTGACATCTGCTCTGTCTCCATTCTCGCCAACATGTTTCACCTTTTTTGGATAGACTTGTGACTGGCAACGAAAAATGGATCTTTTATCGAAATATTAAGCGTCGTAGACAGTGGCTTGGTAAAAGGGAAGGACCCCAGCCACAGACAAGAAGGGAACTTCATGGGCAAAAGGTTCTTCTTTCAATCTGGTGGGATCGCCAAGGAATAATCCACTTTGAATTTTTACCACTTATTGCAACAAATATACTGTCAGCAATTAGAGCGTTTGAACCAAGCTTTGAGGAGAAAAAGACCTGATCTTGTGAATCGAAAAGAGGTAATGTTTCATCAGGACAATGCGCGACCCCACACAGCAAGAATCACGTCACAAAAGATCGAAGAACTTGGTTGGGAGAAAATTCCTCATCCACCTTATTCTCCTGATCTTGCTCCTTCAGACTATCATTTGTTTCGTAGCTTACAGAATCATTTGGAAGAAACAACTTTTGTAAAAATATTAAAAAATTAAAATCTTAAGACACACTGGGTTGCATATTAATATTCTTTCGTTTTTATTATTATTGGATTTAGATTCCTTGTTAATAGATGGAAGGAAGTCATAGATCATCCGGAAAAAAAATTGTTGATTGGAATCAGTGAACTACAAAAATGAATGTCTTTTGGAGAAAATGGACTTTTGCCTGTAGTTTTCATTTGTCACACACACAGACACACACACACACACACACACACACACACACACACAGACATATATATATCTATATATATTAGTTAAGTACATATTCTACATTGTTTTTAGAAACTGTCTCTCATCATTTTACAATTTACAAAATTGTTCACCCAATTTGTATAGAAACTTCGTTTTTCTTTTCTTGGAAGAAGGTTGTGATATAGTTTTAATATGACTGTACTAACTCGGTTTTCGTCATTTAAATTGTTCTGTGGAGACCGGAACAGGTGAAAACCTGATCATGTCCAATTTCAGGAGAAAATACACAAAAGTGGAGAGTCCCCTATTTTAGCTCTTTAAGTTTCTGAAATACTGCGAGTTACAAAAGTAACACGCAGTATTGCGTTGTCCTAGTTGAAAATGACACGTTTATGATTTACTAAAATGGCGATTTTTTTAAGAACCAGCTCGGCTATGGTGAGTTGGTCGCAGTATTTCATTGTAGTTATTGCTTCGCCGGCTAGAAGAAGCACATAGTAAATTATCCCTCTGCAATCCAACCAAATGGACATCACCATCTTCCTTGTATGCAAGTCGGCTTTAGCCACGGTTTCTTCATATTCACGAACTTGTTTCCAACTCCGTTTGCGTCGATCGTTATCATCAACAATAGACTTCTATTTCCTGTCACAATTCTCTCCAAACACCGCTCGTTTGCAAACTTGTTTACAAAAATGTGGCTCCCATGTGTCGTGTTTGGAAACGAACTCAGGTCTCTTAAAGTGGTGAAAGGCAGTTGAGATATCGGTTTTAAAACTCTTAGCAATCTCTTTCGTCAAAATGTTTGGTTTATTCACCACGAGGGCAAGCAGAGCATCTTCATCGACGTCGGAAGGTCACCCGGAGAGTGGTTGAACGTTTCCGTTAAAATCAGCCTGACGAAATCAGCCAAACCACTTTTTGACCGTCCAAAGAGATGGAACACGATTCAAATAAACCTGAATGTTATTTTTTTGCTACAATTCCCTAACTTAAGCCTTTCTGAAATTCATAGCGTATAAGAAAACGAAATGGCAACTTTTCATTCTACATGTTTAAGGCGCTCACTTGTGGGCAAAATGTTTAAGGCGTTCATTTGTGGACAAAATGTTTAAGGCGTTCATTTGTGGACAAAATGTTTAAGGCGTTCATTTGTGGACAAAATGTTTAAGGCGCTCACTTGTGGGCAAAATATTTAAGGCGCTTATTTGTGGACAAAATGTTTAAGGTGCTTATTTGTGGACAAAATGTTTAAGGCGTTCATTTGTGGACAAAATGTTTAAGGCGTTCAATTGTGGACAAAATGTTTAAGGCGTTTATTTGTGGACAAAAATGTTTTAGGCGCTCACAAAGGCAAAATATTTAAGGCGCTTAAAAAAAATTTAAGGCGTTTATTTGTGGAAAAAATGTTTTAATGTATAATTGTGGACAAAATGTTTAAAGCGTTCATTTTGGACAAAATGTTTGGACAAAATGTTGATGGACAAAATATTTA
>CAHIKZ030002664.1:10000-25000 GCA_903632075.3 Acanthosepion pharaonis
AAAATATTCCTTCGAACCGGGCATAAATGGGGTTGCAATTAAATAAACCTCCCGGAAAAAACTTTGAAAAATGGCAAAACCTCGTCTGGTTCCTTTATCAAAGACAGAGATTTAAATTAATTTGAGTAGTTTGGAGCACTATTCCCCCGAACTTTTGCTTTCCTACTACATTTTAATAAGTGGAAGAGTCCAATAATATATATTATTAGAAGGAAGACATCACAACACTTTCTTTCTTTTTTTTCTTTTGTGACCAAGTAATTATTTATTGAAAAGAAAATAAGAGGTTGCAGATAAATAGTGCATTGAACAGTAAATTCCAATTTAAGAATGTTTTTTTTTGGGTGTGTGTCGGTTGACCAATTTTAAAGTAACAATATAACTGTTCCTTAGAGGCAAAATTTTCCTACTAATTTTATAGTAAGTCGAAATTTAAGTCCACAATAGAGGGAGGACAAACAACATACAAAGAAAGACTAAGAAAGATAGAGAGATAGATCTGATAGATGGATAAATAAACAGATGAGAAGATAGATAAATAGATAGATAGATAGAGAGAGAGAGAGAGAGAGATATGAACAGACTGAGATAGATAAATAGATATGAACAGACTGATTTGTTATCTATATCTATACCTGCAGTACCCTATTCCGACATGAAATCGGTAATAAACGTGTGTTATTTGAAACGCTATCATTTTCGTAACCAGCACGCGTATATCCCTTTATAAATAAACAGAGTGGCTTCGTCTTTCCGTGTGGCGAATCAATTCACTAAAAGTAAACAAGAGGAGCACCTAGAAATTAAACTCGTATAAAGAATACGAAAGCAAGATAAACAACTTTTACCGCGTATATGCATTCATAAGAAATATTTTATTTTTTCAAGCCGAAAATGTTTTTTCAGCTGAAAAAAAACAGACGTTGCATGGCAATAAACAATAGACAAGAACAATAAAACGTCATTCTCCATTGTCTTACGGAGAATAGGAAAGAAAGTGATATTTATGGATGTGTCACGGTTATCAGCGCGCCGAATTCAAATTAGATATTATTCTGTTACGATTTAAATTTTTTAAAAAAATAAAGATCGGTAAAGTCACAACGCATCTCTTTATTTTATAGATATGGAAAGATTATTTATCTTCTGTATATTTGTTTAGCAGCCTGGAAAAAAGAAATAGAAAGAAGATATAATTTAACGGAAACCAATTCATTACGTTTGAAAAAAAGAAGGCATGCAATCTCCTAATACT
Organism: Acanthosepion pharaonis; assembly: GCA_903632075.3. Taxonomy (NCBI): domain Eukaryota; kingdom Metazoa; phylum Mollusca; class Cephalopoda; order Sepiida; family Sepiidae; genus Acanthosepion; species Acanthosepion pharaonis. The sequence goes on from CAHIKZ030002664.1 coordinate 11,256, forward strand.
TAGGCGTACCGGTTTCAAACTGGCAGAGCGTCTACTTAAACTTCATTTAAAATAATTTTTATATATATATATATATATATATATATATATATATATATATATATGTGTGTGTGTGTGTGTTTTATACATATATATATATATATATATATATATATATATATATATATATATATTTTTGAAAATATATATATATAATATTTAATATATTGAAATGTGTATATATATAATAATTTTAAAATTTAGTTTACAACTAAAATAATTTTTTGTTAAATATATATATATATATATATATATATATATAAAATTAACAAATATATATATAGATAAATATAATGGAAATATATATATATATATATATATAAATATATATATAATATATATATATATATATATATATATATATATATATATATATATATATATATATATATATATGAAAATAAAAATTTGTATATTTTAAAATATATTCAATTTTATTTTTAAATATTTTAAATTACACATTTAAGAATATATACAGGATACGATAAAAGCAAATTTGTCGCCATTTTATATTTTCAATTTCGCGCATGCGCGTTGTCTGTTTTTGATTTTGTTGATAGCACAGTATAGTAGGGTCATTTGGGGCACCATCTGTGAGAAAAAGAGGTCCATGATGTAATTTATTCCGTCAAGAATTTGGAAATGGCATATTGTACTGTTTGGCATTCGCGCCAGAAGCTCCAATGCGAACATATTTTGTTTGGGTGTCAATCTGGGGACAGTGCAGAGGATTCGGAAAGAGTTTTGTGAGTCTAATGGTGATTACGAAGGTATTTGGAGTGATCACTAGTGATGGTGACGTAATGCCTCTTTTCATCTTCCTACAGGAACTCAACATGGAGACCCACATCAAGTGACTTGAGGAGGCAGTACTGTCCTGGGTCAAGAGTATGACACTATGTATGTCAAAAGGACTCTGAACCATGCCACACAAACATGGGAACCCAGTCATGGCTGTCAGATAATTTCTGCGACCACATCACCCCTTAAATCTGGTTACGTCACTCCCCAGACTGCAATTCCCTTGATTATTATGTGTAGGGCGCAGTTGAGAGAAAGACCAACAAAACTTCTCTGTAACTCCAAAGATGAACTACAAGCAAGAATTATGGCAGCTTTCGCAAACTTAAACAAGGAGACCGTCCTGGACAGTTACAGGAGATTCTGAAGTTGTCTGGAGACCGTGATTGAAGGCAATGGCGATTTTATTGAATAAATTAATTAGTATTTCAAGATATTCTAGATGTCAGTGTTATTTTCACTTTGGCATCATTTAGATGATAATTTATTCATTGAACCCTGTATATATATATATAACGTAGCACACTACGAAATGGACAAAGTCCGACAATTTTTTAAAGATATTTTATTGTTAAACGTTATTCATATAGACAAATATTTAAGTAAAAGCTCTGTTTATAATAAACAGTATTAACATTTATCGACCTGAACGTCCGAAAGATATTCAAAGAAAATGTGTCCTCCGACAGGAATCGAACCCGCAGCTAACACGGAAACGTTATATAGCCTAACAGCCTATACCAGTTTAGCTACAGAGGAACATCTGGCTAACAAATTCGATTTTACTGCTTTTAAACTACAATTCAAAAGCAGAACACTTTTAAAAATAAGCTTGTGAGTTTTGCCGTGATTAACCCAATCGAATGTGACCTACGCTAAATTCAACATATATATACAGGGAGTCCATAAAGTTCGTGTGCACTTTTGAAAAAGTTATAACTTTATTTATATTTGCGATAGAAATAATCTGTAAAAAAGATTAGAAAGAATAAATCTTTTTAAGATTTTATTGAAATTTTATTTAAGTTTCCATATGTCCTACAAATACAAAGGGTAATACGATTTTACAGTTCACGGAAAACATTTACCAACTGATTTACAGTAATGCCTGAAATCACATTAGTTATTTTAGCTATACTTAAAACTAGGTACATTAAACTTTATAACATTTTTTTACAGATTATTTCTATCGCAAATACAAATAAAGTTAGAAATTTTTTAAAGTGCACACGAACTCTATGGATACCCTGTCTAATATCGACAAGTTCTGTCTCTAAATGTTTATTAATTTTTTTTAAATTTACGAATTAGTTGTTATGTTATCGGGAATATTTTCCCGGGTACTTTCGAATGTTGCTACATTCGTTCTCACAGATCATGTTTTGTGTATATTTATGCAACTGTTTTTTTTTATATTTTTAAATTTGTTTTTGCAAATACACATAACATTTCAATTTGACCTTTTAAAGACATCACCTTGAATGACTTGAAATTAATTTCATTAAGCGTGAGAAAGCCTGAATGAAAAAAAAAACGCAGTTGCGTGCCTCCATCTCTATCTATAAAAGGCAGGATGTGTGTGTGTGTGTGTGTGTGTAACGAATGCACGGCCGCAATTTTCGACGGATTTGCACCAAAATTTACATGTACATGCACCAAGTTAGTGGAAAGGCGAAAACCGACTTTGCATTTCCCAACTCCCATCAATAGTGGAAATAATCGATTTTTTCATGCTTCTACGGCAGTTTTCATGTAGTTTGCGGCCATTTTCTACTGGCAAGAGTGAGAACCTATAGCTGGCTGCCACGAATAGGCAGGAAGATTCTATTGGCCAGCATGAGACCCAACAGCTGACTGACACGAATGTTAACTAGCATGCTAGCATGCAAGAAATATCGATAGCTGCATTCATCACAAGTGGGAAAAAATTAAATCTGCATGGCACTTTACTCCAATTGGCTGATTCGCTTGCTTAAACTCAACGTTGATTCTGATTCCGCAGAACTGGGTTGGTGTGAAAAAAGTATTTGTTGTTAACATTCTTTTTTTCATTCGGTTTTTCCAGTTACGAGTCCTTTTTAAAGCTGATCGTTTTGTGTTCATTTTGTTTAGTTTTTTTTCGTAACAGATTTAATGTTTAGTATAGAGCTTAGAAAAAATTCGCAGTGTGAGATAGGCAAGATGTAAGGCATGTAGCAACATCAGCACGGCAAAGAGCACTCCTTTAAAGGCAAAGAAGGGTAAAAAATATTTTAAGTCAAATGATAGCGATTACTGTATGAGTCGCACGATATTTGAATCAAGCACGGGCAACGCCTACATATATTGCTATATATATATATATATATATATATATATATATATATATATATATATATATATATATATATATATATATATATATTAATTAATGCGGTTCTATGACGTATATGACCACGTGAGTGAAAAAGCACAAGAATACTTAAACATGCACACAGTACAAAGAACATTAAAGAGGCCATCTACATTAAAACAAAGCAACCCACACTCAACAAAATTACATTTCAAAACAGTCACAACATATTACAATGCATCTAAACACATGGTTCTATTAATAACATGTCTTTCTCTCACGCAGTCATGTACGACGTCATAGAACCCCATTACGAATTTACGACCTGCGTTTGCTATTCCGCGACCGTTATCGTTGCATAGCAAAATTCTATGTTAACATAACGAGATGTCCAATTTGATGGTGAACATCTTTGTTAAAATGTCCATATAGCCACTCTGATGATGGCTCATGTGAGCCGAAATCTTAGATCGAGGAATAGCATAACAAAAAAATATCTAAATGTTGGACAGTTTTTGTATTTATCTTCTCCCGAAACTAAAACTACTATATGAAATTTAGACCGGCTCATGATCTAACATAATAGACATTCATTGATTGTTATATTTAACAATATATATTTGAATATATATATATATATATATATATATATATATAATAATATTTTTTTGTTTAAAAATATGATTCCTTCGCTACATAAGAGTTCTCATGTTTCAAAAACGAGAGCCGAAACCACCCAAATAAGCGAACTAAAATTTCACTTGAAGATGAAACGGGACTAAACACCTTAATTCATCTTAATTTTAATAATTATTTAGATGGTTTTGGCTCTCGTTTTTGAAACATGAGTCTTTATGTAGCGAAGGAAATATTTTTTTTAAAAAAAATATTATTATAATAAAAGCTCTACTTCTGAATGGAGCACTGTCTTCTTAGAAATAAAACAAAAGTACTAAGGAGTTCGGATTATGCACCCAACGTGTTCTTTTCTATTCTCTGCACGCCTGGCGCACTTATATATATATATATATATATATATATATATATATATATATATAGGCCTTCCTGTTCTTTTCTTTCTGTTATACCTCTCTCTATAATTTTCATACATTTCCCTCACACTTAGACTCCACACACAAATCTCTACTAATATTTTGTTTTATATACCGGAGTTATATTTTCCAATTTTTTTTTTGAATTTGTAGGTCTGATGAATTGATCGTAATTACGATTCCAATGTAATAAAATTATGGAAATTATGGAATATTATATATATTATATATATATATATATATTTTATATATATATATATATATATATATATATATATATATATATATATATATATATATATATATATATTCGTGCGTGTGTGAGTGTGTGAATATAAATGTATTATGCGTTTATTCAGACATGTCGCGAACTCACACCGTCTGCATTTGCAATACATGTGTTTGCTTCATTAGCTCTCACCTCTTCCACGCCGTCATCGCCTCCATCACCTCCACCCTCTATACTCCCCCTCTCTGTGTTCTATTTTACTGATTCTAACGGCCATCCCTTTCTGTTTCTTGTGTTTAACACTCAAACCCATATTTATCTTACCGAACACACTCATATTGCTATACAGGAAAGCACTACTGCAAAACCAAGTGAAAAGCACGCCTGGCAAAGTGTATCTGGTAGAAACGTTAATATTTTATGGGAAAGCGTTTGAAATGATTCGAAAAAAAAGTCCCCTACATTGGTGCCTCTTTGTAAAAGCACCAGATGACGCTGTCAACGAAATTTAAACTAATGTATAATTCACTATTTTTTTTTCAAATTTTGAATAGAGTTGACTCAGAGGTTAGAGCGGTAGACAGGTGAGCGGGAGGTCAATGATTTGAAAATGCACGTTTAGCCGAATTTTGGATCCGAGGCGCATGCAAATCATTTTAAGAGTTTAAGTAACCCCTACTAAAAATGGTGGAAATCGTCTACCCTGGCAACCCCTCTTCCTCGGGAGAGGGCTAGGGTTAATATCTAGCGCTTGAGGCGTATCCCTGTAGGAAAATGACGACGAATCTTGAAAAATCGTCCAGTTTAAACTCGGTCAAGTGTCACATTTCGTCTGGTGTTCGGTAAATAATAATCGATCTTGACCTGACATCACGACTTCAGTCACTTTCTCATCACCATGACCTGGCTTCCCTCTGTCTTTTCTACAAATATTTCCATGGCAGGTGCGACTACGGTTTGATATCTACCTAGGCATTTTGTGACCTATCATAAATGACGATGCACATATTATTACTGGAGAATGCTCAGGAAAAACGATGACCTTTTTACTGTTTTTTTTTTTTTTTTTTAAATGACATCAAATCAGTTTACAAACATTAAAATCACTGATGGTTTTTAAAAATTTTTGTAATAAAACTTGTTAATGATTTTTAATACATAACCAGTTCACTGATCACTGCCTTTAACCCTAACCCTTGTACCTAATCCCTAACCCTAGCATCAAACCCTAAACCCTACCTCTAGCACCTAGCCATAAATCCTAACGCTGGCACCTAACCCTAAACCCTAATCCTAAACCGTAACATATTTCATACTTCGAATAGTTGGTAAATATCATAGTATAGTAGAAAATGAATAGTAGATATTATACTATCGTAGAAAATGGATGGTAGATATTGTACTATAGTAGCACCGGCAATTTTTCTGATGAGCTTTCTTCTTTGGTGCCTCGACTGTATGAGTTTAATCGTTCTACTAGACTGGCAATTAGGCCTCACCATTTTACTGTTGAAGTAGATTGATGCAACCGTATGTTCTATTCTAATAGTTCCTTTTCTCGCCCGTGGAAGTTCCTTCCGATTTATTGCTTCCCTGTCAACTACCATCTTCAAAAAATTTAATACAACGCCAATTGTTATCCTGGAACTCGTTTTTTAGCGTCCTTTCTCCAAATTAAAATCTTCTCATTATCTTTCATTCCCTATAAGCAATTGCATCCAAGAAACATTATAGTTTTGCTTGGGATGAAATGAGAAACATAAATCAGAAAGAATATGAAACAAATGAATATTATTACTGATTGACTGATTTGTTTCTTTACCACTTGTCATCCATTTGAAGGTTATTTAAAGCCAGAAATTATTTTTATATCTTAAGAATTATTTTGTAGATAACAAGAATTGTATTGATACAAATTATACTAATTAACCCATAGCTAGTTGGAGAAGAGGTTCACTCATACACTCCCCAATAGTATTTGCGCCCAAGTGAATATAATGAACCAGACTGAAATTGGAACTCAGAGAGCTGATTTCTAATTCTAAGCCGTTATCTAGTACATCACCAGCACTTTCAAGCCTTCAGCACCTGTTATCCCTTAGCGTTCACCCATCTAGGTACTGGCCAGGCTCGGCGTTGCTTAACTTCGGTGATCGTACGAGAGCCAGTGTTTCAGCCTGATATGACCGTAACTTCTTTTGAGTCACGGTTCCCCCCCTTTAAGAGTCCGATGAGAGCTATGGATCTCCTTCTCCAGAAATAGTCACATGAACATAACTTTGCATCTAGTGGATATAATGTACTTTATCTATCGAGAGGTTATTGTTTCGTAGATATGACAGAAAATTTGAAAGAAATTCTGGCCAATTAATCCACAGCAGTATATGAGAAGATAATCAAGCCTTGATAAACCGTAGAAAAGGAGAATTATCACTTGACTTCATGGAGTGGCAAAAGATAGCGGTCGTGCAGAGAATGATGACATCAGTTTAAATGGTAAATATGAACTAATTTACTCACTTACAGTGCCTAGAGGAATTTTTTTGACAGTTTTGACTGGGTGCTTTTCTTTCAAGCAGTGACGGGATGCATTTTCTTTTATTTCTTGGAAAACCATTGATTGGGACAAGGGCTGTATAGTGGATATAAACGTCAAATTTTATCTGAAACCCCTCGACCCGAGGTTAAATATCCCTGCTCTAAATATTATCATGGTGTCGGTAAAGTTAATTATTATTTAGCAAATATAAAATTTTTCAACAATTATATTTTCAACGATTTCAACCCAGCGGGAAAATCATTTCTGACTGCCCGTTTAAAGAAATCTGAATTTTTACCTTGAAAGATTTTGAAAAACTCTTTTTCAACTTTTTTCGTTGATGTCATAATCGCCATTTTTAAAACGTTTTGTCGCACAGCGCACATATATGAAACATTCACTGCCCCCATATACACAGCCAAAATGTTTTTAAATACCTCTGTAGCAGCGCTACCCTTTCGGAATCTATACGTAATACATAACGAAAATGTTACCTTTTAAAGTTATAATCTTTGATAGTTTGAAACTTTAAAATGATATTATTAATTGTTGGAAATTCACAACATTCTAGGCAGAGTAGCGTTTAGCTACGTACAGAACTTCAACTCTAAGAAACAATATTAAAAAAGTGAACTTGAAAATTGACTTAGTAGCATTGAAATAATTGGTTTTGGAAAATATTTAAACCTGGCCTATTATTATTATTACTATTATTTATGCTTGTTTTTCTGTTCTTCTCTTCCTTCTTCTTCTTTGTCTCCTCTTCCTTCTTCTTCTTTGTCTCCTCTTCCTTCTTCTTCTTCTTCTTCTTCTCCTCCTCCTCCTCATTCTTCTTTGTCCCCTCTTCCTTCTTCTTCTTCTTTGTCTCCTCTTCCTTCTTCTTCTTCTTCTTCTTCTTCTCCTCCTCCTCCTCCTTCTTCTTCTTTGTCCCCTCTTCCTTCTTCTTCTTCTTCTCCTCCTCCCTCTTCTTCTTCTTCTTTGTCTCCTCTTCCTTCTTCTTCTTCTTCTTCTTTGTCCCCTCTTCCTTCTTCTTCTTCTTCTTCTTCTCCCTCTCCTCCTCCTTCTTCTTCTTTGTCTCCTCTTCCTTCTTCTTCTTCTTCTTCTTCTCCTCCTCCTTCTTCTTCTTTTTTGTCCCTCTTCCTTCTTCTTCTTCTCCTCCTCCTTCTTCTTCTTCTTCTTCTTCTTTTCTTTTCTTCTTCTTCTTCTTCTTCTTCTTCTTCTTTCTTTCTGTTTTATACGCATTTCATTTCATGACATTTTAACCAGAGACATAAGGTCATTATTTTTGTAAAAAAAGCCTAAGGTTACACACATTTTACAAACTCTTCGTAAAGTGTGAGCTGTAGTTGCGAGTAAGAATCTTTCTATTTCTTTAAGGCTTTTAGGTCTATCAGGATTTCCTTCAATGAGTCTTTCAGGGCCATTTTAGCGGATTCCAACTACAACTGGAATTATTGATGTCCTCATGCCAAGACCATTGTATATTGATAGTTTTTTTGAAGATCTCCAAAGATACATTACAATCTGCAGGGACTGCCATGTCAATAAGAAAAGCACATTCTGTTTATGTGGTCTCTGACCCGATGTCTGGAAGATTAGCTTTTGTTCTGTCTGTGTGTCTTGTAAAGTCCCATAAAATTATTACAGGTCCTCTATCTGTAACCGGATCTGGGTGATGTTCACACCAATTTCTTGCAGTTTCCTTCTCGTAAGCGTTGCATATTTTCCAATGCAGTTATTAGGCCACTTTATCATGCCGAGTTTTATATTCAATGGGTGCTAACACTATGCAACCTGATACAAGATGCTGAGTTGTTTCTGGATATTTATCACAGAATCAGCATTTGGGTTCAGCACAATTTTTCATTATGTGTGTCTGGTAATTATTATTATTATTATTATTATTATTATTCACTTCTGCCTTTTCCTTCTTCTTTATCCTCATCTTTTTCATTTTCTACTTCTCCATCCTATTCACCATAATTTTCATCTTCCCATTATTATTATTATTATTATTATTATTATTATTATTATTATTATTATTATTATTCCCCTCTGCCTTTTCCTTCTTCTTTATCCTCATCTTCTTCATTTTCTACTTCTCCATCCTATTCACCATCATTTCTTCTTCCATTATTATTATTATTATTATTATTATTATTATTATCACCTCTACCTTTTCCTTCTTCTTTATCCTCATCTTCTTTTTTTTTACTTCTCCATCCTATTCACCATCATCTTCTTCTTCCCATTGTTATTATTATTATTATTATTATTATTATTATTATTATTCACCTCTGCCTTTTCCTTCTTCTTTATCCTCTTCTTCTTCATTTTCTACTTCTCCATCCTATTCACCATCATCTTCTTCTTCTTCCCATTATTATTATTATTATTATTATTATTATTATTATTATTATTATTTATTTTCCTCTGCCTTTTCTTTCTTCTTTATCCTCATCTTCTTCATTTTCTACTTCTCCATCCTATTCACCATCATCTTCTTCTTCCATTATTATTATTATTATTATTATTATGTTTATTATTATTATTACCTCTTTGCCATCTTCTTTATTCCATTTCTTCTTCTTTCTTTTCTTCTCCATTATTATTATCATTATTATTATTATTATTATTATTATTATTATTTTTTTATTACTACCTACCAAGTCTGCGGAAAGACCTAAGGCAGGTCGTGGTGTGTTGTTATGGCCACATTTCATGTTAATTTTTTTTTTTTTTTTTTTTTTTATCTCCGATGAAGTTGCTAGCGTTACATAGACAAAGTTCTCCTTAGTGTGTGTGCTGTACTTAATAAGACAATTTTCTGTATGTCTCTTAAGCTGGGGTTTTCAGGGATTCTTTCAATGTGTTGTTTTGTTCCATTTTTATAATTCCAAGTGCACCTATTACCACTGGTATTATTCTTGTTTTCAATTTCCACATTTTTTCTATTTCAATTTCCAGGTCTTTGTATTTTGATAGTTTTTCAAATTCCTTGGTTGCTATGTTACAATCCGCTGGACAAGCCATATCAATTAGTAGGCAAGTTTTTTTTTCTTTCTGGTTTTTGACAATAATGTCCGGCCTATTTGCTTCAATTTTTCTGTCTGTGTGGATGGTATAATCCCATAGAATGGTGACATCTTCTATTTCTGTAACCGGCGCTGGCCGATGTTCATACCAGTGTTTGCTTACACATTTTCCAAAGTGTTTGCACATTGTCCAGTGTAAGTATTGCCCCACTCTATCGTGACGATTTTTATATTCATTTGGGGCAAGTATAGAACATCCTGAGATTAGATGGTCTATTGTTTCTTGGTATTTGTCACAGAACCTGCATTTTGGATCCACATTATTATGTATGATATTTGCCTGAAAATTCCTAGTGAAAAGACTCTGGTCTTGCGCTGCAAGAATAAAGCCTTCAGTTTCAGACTTTAATCCAGATGCTCGTAACCATCGATGAGTATTAACTTTATCAACATTGGGTTTATTTGCACGTTCTGGATATTGGCCATGCAGAGGTTTGTCTTGCCAGCGTTGTTTCATCTGTTCAAGGGCTTTATCCTTGGCTTTTTTTTCATATCTTTTGCTGCAATAAAGTTGGTTCTTGGCTTCTGTTTTGATTTACTACAGAATCTACTAAATGTAAATGTTGTTTGTATTTACTGCCTTCTTTTATTATTGAATATTTTTTTTCTTTCTGTTTTCATGTTGTTTCACTAATTTTATCATCCAGTCATTTGTTGTTTCCATGTAAGTTAGTAAGCCAATAGTTGTTGTCTTGTATGACAATTCTAGCTGAATAAGACCTCTTCCACCTTCTTTACGGGGTATGTATAGACGGTCTACATCAGCCTTTGGATGATGCATCTTATACTTAGAAAGAAGCTTTCTTGTTTTAGAATCCATTTGTCTGATGTCATTTAGAGTCCAGTTCAAGATGTTGAAACTATATTGGACCACTGGGATGGCAAGGTTATTAATGGCCATAATTCTGTTCTGAGAATTCAATTCAGTTTTTAATACCAGTCGTACCCTTCTATAGTACTCTTTACGCACTATTTCTTTCATTTTCTTATGGTGAATTCCTTCACTCTCATTTACACCTAGGTACTTATAAGCTTCTCCTTGTTCTAAATCTTTTATTGTTACAGCAGGGTCTAAACTAATAGAGGAAGTTTGTTGTAGCGATCCTCGTAAAACTGTAGCTTTAGCACATTTATCCAAATTGAATTTCATTCCAATGTCTTCACTGAAGCATTTTACAGTTTGCAGAAGACCTTCCAGCTCATTGTCATTCCTAGCATACAATTTTAAGTCATCCATGTAAAATAGATGGTTTATTTTCTTTTGAGCTATTTTGTAACCGCATTCTGTCTTGTTAAGTTGGCTGGTTAATGCTATAAGTGATATGCAAAAAATAATAAAGGAGACAAAGAGTCACCTTGAAATATTCCTCTATTGATGTTTATTTCGCCAGACTTATAGGTTCCATTTTTATGATTGAGGTAAAGTGTAGTTTTCCATATCGACATACATTGTTTGATGAAATTGATGATAACGGGTGATACCTTGTACATACTTAAAGACTTTAAGATCCAGGAATGTGGTACACTATCGAATGCTTTACGATAATCTATCCAGGCAATACTAAGATTTTTTTTTTTTCCACGGAAGCAGTTTTCCAGGATCATCCTATTAATAAGTAATTGGTCTTTACATCCGTAGCAGCCTCGTTTGCACCCTTTTTGTTCAAGTGGTAGTATGTCATTTCTTTCCAAGAAGAAATATGTCTGTTTTGTTAAAATAGATGTTAACAGTTTGTATGTTGTTGGAAGACATGTAATTGGTCTATAGTTTTTCGGAATATTTGTGTCACTTTTTTTTTGGGTAGAAGAAAGGTAACTCCTTTGGTCATCCATGCAGGAATTTTAGTTGGATCGGTAACCATTTCTTGAAGTTCTTTGGAGTTTTTTTTTGTGTGCTGTATTTAAATAATATAGCCAGAAGTTAGGAATTTTATCTATTCCTGGAGATTTCCAGTTGTGTGCTTTTTTTCAGTGCACATTTAACATCTTCTTCTGTGATTCCCGCCCATGTCTGTTCTGGTTTATTTTTCATTCGTTCTAACTCTTGCGCAATCCAATCTGCCTCTTCGTTGTGTTCTTTAGGGCAAGCCCATATTTTTTTCCCCAGAACTGTATAACTTCTTCCATTTTAGGGGGACTGTCACTTCAATTCTTTGTTTACCTATTTCCCTGTAAAATTTCTTTGCATCGGTTTGAAAGATCTTGTTCTGTCTATAGAATCTTGATCTTTTCTCGTAGCGTCTTATTCTTTGAGCCTTCAGTTGTATTGTTTTTGTTTTTTATTTTTTTTTTAGTTGATAGGACTTCATTTTCATTCCTGATATTGTATTTTCTTTCGACTCTTCTGCCTTTTCTAGTTCTTACATTTACTCCTCTTGCTAGTTCATCGAGTACTGATAATTCACTTCTAAGGTGTTCATTTTTTTTTTTTTTTTTTTCAAGGTGGATCTTCATGTCTGTGAGACTGCCTTTTTTTTTACTTTGATGTTCAGTTTATTTGTTGCTGCTATTGCTGATGCATATATTGCTTCATTGAGATTTATATGAGTGTCTTCTTCATCCAGAATCAATTTGAGTGCTGCATTATAGAGCTTAATAGTTTTGAGGTTATGCTTTGTTGGTTGTAATTTTGGGAGTTGTTCTCGTTCCTCCATTGCAATATTCTGTATCTGACTTATATGGCTCATGATTTCATCCTTGGCTTCTTGTATATTAATCTTGTTTTCTGTGAAATAATTCTGTTCGATGAATTTTGAACTCGTTTTATTACCGTCTTGTGACTGACTAAGATCATACCTTTCCAACATTTCTAAATTTTCAGCATTATCTTCACAGTGATTTGTGTGTATTTCGGTTTTTTCATTATGACCTGAGGCTTTGTGTGATGTTATTTTTTTTTTTCCCGATTCGGTTCCTTTTCATGTTTTGTTGGTTCATCTATTCTTGTTGCAATTCTTTTTTATTTCATTAATTTCAGCCTCTGTCAATCGGTTATTTCGCATGATGTCCCTTTCTTACATTGGCTAGTTTAGTTTTTTTGTCTATGTACTTTCTAATTGTTTGCCCAACCTTTCTCTCGCCAAATGTCATATGTTTGGCGAGTGATGTTTTTCTGAGGTTTGAGTAACGCTTCATGGAATGCAGTCATAACAACTTTGTACTCCTCACGAGACCATTTTATTTTTTTCTTTCCTTAAATTTACGGTTATGGATCTAGCTGGAGAATTTACAGGACCATCATTAGGATTATCCTGGTTGTGGGGACCTGAAGATTCATTCTTTGTGTAGGAGTTTGTTCCTATGGCAGATTTTTTTCGACCTCAGGTAGGTTCCTCCTGAAGGACGGGCTCCCTGTTTATCCACTGGAAGAGCCATACTGGACGTTTTGTTTCTTTTTTTTTTTTTCATATTATCCCACATTTTTAACACGGGTCCAAAGTCCACCCAAAGTTGCCCGGCACGTTTAACGGTCTTTTACAGACAGGGTATTTTTTTTGTTTTTATTTTTCGCGACCTTATTATTATTATAGCCATTCATTCCTCGGCACGATTAACATTTTTGAGTTCGGGTTGTTGTTCAAATTTTCCTTCTTTAAATGGGTTTAAAATCAACAATTTAGATTTACACGATTGGAAATCAAATTAGAATTATTAAAAA
>CAHIKZ030002664.1:30000-90000 GCA_903632075.3 Acanthosepion pharaonis
TTATTTATTATTATTATTATTATTTTATTTATTATTTCAATCATTTTCATATTATTATTATTTTTATTATTTATTATTATTTTTATTTTTTAGAATTTTATTATTATTTTATTATTATTATATTTTTATTTATTATTATTATTATATTAAATATTTCTGTTATTATTCATTAATTTTTAATTTTCTTTTTTTTTTCTTCATTCATTATTTATTTATATTATTATTTTATTTATTATTATTATTATTATTATTTTCTTCATTTTTTTTTTTCATTATTATTATTATTATTATTATTTATTCATTATTTTATTATTTATTATTTATTTTTTTTATTTTATTATTATTTTATTTTATTATTATTTCATTATTATTAAAATAATTTTTTTTTTTTTTCATTCATTATTATTTTTATTTTATTTATTAGAAATTATTTAATATTTCATTTCATTATTTCTTTTTTTATTATTATTATTTTATTATTATTTTTATTTATTTGTATCATTTGAAGAATTTTTTATTGTTTTTATCATTCATTATTATTGTTATTTCATCTTTATTTATTTTTTTTATCATCATTATTCTTTTATTATTATTATTATTATTTTATTATTCAAAATTCATTTTTATTATTATTTTTATTATTATTATTATTATTATTTTTTCATTTTTTTATTTTATTATTATCTTTTATTATTATTATTATTATTATTATTTTTTTTTTTCATTTTCAAGAATTTCATTTTTTATGTATCATTCATTATTATTAATTTATTATTATTATTATTATTTATTATTCATTTTTTATTAAATTTTATTTTTTTTATTATTTTTTTTATTATTCATTATTATTATTATTATTCATTTTTTTTTTATTATTATCATTCATTTTATTCTTATTTTATTATTATTTTTTTTTTCATTTTTATTTTCATTCTTTTTTCATTCATTTTATTATTTTTTTAAAAGAAATTTTTATTATTATCATTATTATTATTATTTATTATTATTCATCATTTTTATTATTATTCTGAATTTCATTTTTTCATTTTATTATTATCTTATTTCATTTAAATTATTTCATTTTATTATTTTTATTCATTTTTTTTTTTTCATTTATTTTTTCATTTTGTTTATTATTATTTATTATTATTATTATTATTCATCATTATTTTTATTTCATTTCAAGATTTTTAATTTCTTTTTTTTTTCATTAATTATTATTATTTTATTATTATTTTATTATTATTTTTCTTCTTCTTTTCATTATTATTATTATTTCATTTTTATTATTATTATTATTATTATTATTTCATTTTAAAAATTCATTTTTTATTATTATTATTATTTTATTTTTATTTATTTTATTATTATTATTATTTCTTATTTTTTTCTCCATTTTTATTATTATTTATTCATTCATTATTATCATTTATTATTATTATTATTATTATTATTATTATTTATTCAAAATTTTTTATTTTTATTATTATTATTATTATTATTATTATTATTATTATTCATTTTATTTTTTTTTCATTTTTTTATTATTATTATTATTATTTTTATTATTATTATTATTATTATTATTTACAAATTATTTTATTCTTTTTTTTTTTTTTATTATTTTATTATTTTATTATTATTATTATTCATTTCTTTTATTATTATTTCATTTATTATTATTATTATTATTATTATTATTATTTTATTTATTATTTTATTATTATTCATTTCATTTTCATTTCATTTTTTTCTTTTTTTATTATTTATTATTATTATTTTATTATTATTATTATTATTATTATTTTATTATTCATTTTTTTCTTTTTTTTTCATTCATTATTTTTTATTATTTATTTTTCATTATTATTTTTTTATTATTTTCATTCTTCATTTTATTATTATTATTATTATTATTATTATTATTATTCATTATTTTATTTTATTATTTTTAAAATTTCATTATTATTATCATTATTATTATTATTATTATTTTATTTCATATCATTTAAATTTCATTTTTGTTATTTCATTTTTTTATTATTATTATTCATTATTATTTATTATTTTTTCCTCATTCTTTTTATCATTCATTTTATTATTATTTATCATTTATTATTCATTATTATCTTATTATCATATTTATTTTATTATTATTTATTATTATTATTATTATTATTCTTATTATTTTTCATTATTATTCTTTATTTCTTTATTATTCATTATTATTTCATTTCATTTCATTATCATTTCTGTTATTTCATTCATTATTCTATTATTATTATTCATTTTTATTTTTCATTATTTTTTTATTTATTTTCATTATTATTATTATTATTATTTTATTATTATTCATTATTATTTTATTCTTATTATTCATTTTCAAATTTTTCTTTAGATTTATGTATATCATTCATTATTATTATTATTATTATTATTTCAAAATTATTTTTCATTTTTATTTTCTTTTTATTATTATTATTTTTATTATTTCATTATTATTATATCATTTTTGAAATTTTTATTCTTATTATTATTTTATTATTATTTTTTATTTCTTATTATTATTTTATTATTATTTTTTTATTATTTATTATTCATTTTTATTCATTATTTTTTATTTTTTATTTATTTTTTATTATTTTTCATATTATTATTATTATTCATTATTATTTTTTCATTTATTATTATTTTTTTTATATCATTATTATTATTATTTTATTCATTATTATTATTATTATCATTTAAAATTTTATTTCTTATTATCATTCATTATTATTATTATTATTATTCATTATTATTTATTTATCTTTTATTATTTTTATTATTATTATTATTTTATTATTATTATTATTTATTATTCATTTTTTTCATTATTATTATTTTTATTTATATTATTTATTATTATTTTATTATCATTTATTATTATTATTTCATTTTATTATTTATTTTCTTGTTTCATTTCAATTATTCATTTCATTATTATTATTATTATTATTATTATTATTATTTATTATTATTATTTCATTTTTATTATCATTTTTCTTATTATTATTATTATTATTATTCATTCATTATTTATTATTATTATTATTATTATTATTATTATTATTATTATTTTCTGTTATTCATTATTTTTTTTTATTATTCTTATTTTATTTTTCTTATTATTCATTATTATTATTTTATTATTATTATTATTATTATTATTATTCATTTTTTATTTCTTTATTATCATTCATTATTATTATTCATTCATTTCATTCTTTTCATTTTTATTATTATCATTCATTATTATTGTTATTATTATTATTATTATTATTATTATCATTTATTCTTTTCATTTATTTTCATTCTTATATTTATTATCATTTATTATTATTATTATTTATTCATTCATTATTATTTTATTATTATTATTTATTATTATTATTCATTATTATTATTATTATTATTATTATTATTTTATTATCATTTTTCATTTTTTATTCATTTTTTTATTATTATTATTATTATTATTATTATTATTATTATTATTATTTTTTTCATTATTAAATTTTATTATTTTTTATTATTATTATTTATTTATTTTTATTCATTATTATCTTCTTCATTATTTTATTATTTTTATTCATTATTTTTTATTATTTTCAATATATTTTTTTTATTATTATTATTATTATTATTATTATTTATTATTCATTCATTATTATTATTATTATCATTTTTTTATTTTTTCATTCATTATTATTATTATTATTATTCATTATTATTATTATTCATTTTTTTTTTTTTCTTTATCATTATTATTCTTATTATTTATTATTATTATTATTATCATTTCAAAGAATTTCATTTTATTATTATTATTTATTATTATTTTATTATTATTATTGTTATTATCATTTCAAGAATTTCATTTCTGTTATTATTTCATTATTATTATTATTATTATTCATTATTATTCATTCATTTCAATTATTTTTTATTTTCATTCATTTATTATTTTATCATTCATTTTTCTTTATTTTATTATTTCATTTATTATTATTATTATTATTATTATTATCATTTCTTTTCTTTTTCTGTTATGTATCATTATTATTATTATTATTATTATTTTATTATTATTCATTTTTCTTTTTCATTATTTCATTTTTATTATTATTATTATTATTATTTTTATTATTATTTTAAGATTATTTATTTTTATTTATTCATTTCAAAATTTCATTTTTTATGTTATTATAAAATTTTTATTATTATTCATTATTATTATTTCATTATTATCATTTATTATTATTCATTCATTATTATTATTATTATTATCATTTAAATTTTCATTTCTTGTTTTTATTATTATTATTATTATTATTATTATTATTATTATTATTATTTTAATTTATTTTATTATTATTTATTATTCATTTTATTATTATATTATTATTTATTATTATTCATTCATTATTATTATTATTTATTATTTCAAAATTTTATTTTATTCATTATTCATTATTATTATTATTATTATTATTTTATTATTATTATTTTTATTTTCTTTATCATTATTATTATTATTATTATTATTCATTATTTTTTTTATAAATATTATCATTTATTTTATTATTTTCATTATTATTTCATTTTATGTATCATTATTATTATTATTATTATTATTCATTATTATTGTTATTATCATTTCAATTATTATTTTCTATTATTATTCATTATTATTTATTTATTATCATTTTTTTCATTTCAATTCATATTAATTTTATTATTATTATTATTATTATTATTATTATTATTATCATTTAAAAATTTCATTTTTATTATTATCATTCATTATTATTATTATTATTATTATTATTATTATTATTATTCATTTCATTTCATTTCTTTATTATTCATTTTTATTATTTATTATTATTTTATTATTATTTATTATTATTAAGAATTTATTTATTATTCATTATTATTGTTATTATTCATTATTATTTCAAAATTTCATTTCATAATTATTTCTGTTCATTCATTCATTATTATTATTATTATTATATATTATTATTATCATTTTTCAAATTTTATTTTGTTATTATTTTTTATTATTATTATTATTATTATTATTCATTTCATTTATTATTATTATTATTATTATTTTTCATTTATTATTCTTATCATTCATTATTATTATTATTATTCATTCATTTTATTATTGTTATTATCATTTTTATTATTTTATTATTATTATTATCATTAAAATTATTATTATTATTATTATTATTATTAAAATTTCATTTATTATTATTATTCATTCATTATTATTATTATTATTATTCATTATTATTATTTATTATTATCATTTCAAAATTTCATTTATTGTTATGTATCATTCATTATTATTATTATTATTATTCATTATTATTATTATTTATCATTTTATTATCTTTCATTATTATTATTATTATTATTATTATTATTATTATTATTTTATTATTTTTTATTATTATTATTATTATCATTCAATTTTCATTTGTTATGTATCATTATTATTATTATTATTTTATTCATTATTATTATTTATTTATCATTTCAAAATTTCATTTTCTGTTATGTATCATTCATTATTATGTTTTATTATTATTCATTATTATTATTATTATTTATCATTTCAAAATATCATTTCTGTTATTATCATTCATTATTATTATTATTATTATTCATTATTATCATTTATGTATTATTTCAATTATTTTCATTTATTATTATTATCATTCATTATTATTATTATTATTATTCATTATTATTATTATTATCAAAAAAGATTCATTTCTGTTATTATCATTCATTATTTATTATTATTATTATTCATTATTATTGTTAAGTATCATTGATTATTATTCATTTCTGTTATGTATCATTTCATTATTTCGATTTTATTATTCATTATTATTGTTATGTATCATTTCAAAATTTCATTTCTGTTATATGTGCCATGCGTGAGGGCATAGATAAGGTGGTGTAATAAAACAACCTTGTCTGGCTAGAACAATTACGATTGAGTAGTGAGTTCGATCCTCACTGGGTGCCCCATACTTTCGGCCTTGCCATCTATCTAAATATTACTCAGGAAAATAATCTATGTAGCCATATATGATATATATATATATATATATATCTTTCGATATATATGACGATTTTTATATATAGTATTTTGCCATATTTTTCATTTCGTTAGATCAGTTGGAATTCCAAGGTCTATCCTGCTATTTACCCATTGATGTTCTTAGTTATCAATTTTTCATACCTTTCCCAAGGTTATTAGTACGTAAGTGAATGTAATGGATTCGAGTGGAATTCGAACTCGGCTCAAAAAATAAAAATATCTAAATGTTGGACAATTTTTGTTTTTATCTTCGTCCGAAATGAAAGTAAATATAAGAAATTTAGACTAGCTCATGATCAAACATAATAGACATTTATTGTCTGTTATATTTAACAATATATGTTAAAAAATAATAATCAATTTGCCATAATTGAACTAAATATATTTTAATATATTTTTATATTTATTTACATTACTATAAACGATATATTTAAAAAAAAATATATATTTTCATTAAATGTTTATCCATGATATTAATGTTATCATGCATCCTGACATTCATCTCGACTCTTGAATCTTTCAATACCAGGTTAAAGCAAAAGCTTTCGTATTCTATAAATTTTTTTTGTGGTTATTGTTCTTTTGATCTTTCCCCTTTGGTACACGGAATTAATGGAAAATTTTTTGACCAAGATGTTCAAGGTCCCATCATTTTAGTGTTTTTTTGGCTAGATGTTTAAAATGTTTCTATTCTTTTTTTTTTCTTCTCTTACTTCTCCAATTTGTTATTGATTATCTTCAGTTTTGTACATTTAACAGCATTTAATTTAATAAACTTTAAAACAAACTATTTGCAGACAATTTTAAAGTGGTTTTTATTGTTTAAAGTAAGGAACCCTGAATATATGTAAAACATGAATAAATACTGAACATAGAACACACAAACACACACATACAAACAACAGTTGAGGACAAACATAAAAATAAATATGAATAGATATATATAAATATATATATATATATATATAAAAATATATATATAAAAGAGAGAGAGATTGAAAGGAAATAGGATAAACTGGGAAGTTTTAAGTCCGTTTTAGATTTAATTTTAATGAGTTTTGAAATCAATGAATATGACTGCGTCATTAAATACATGTAGGGAGGTTTTTTAGAGCGACAAAATTTAAGAATATTTTTGAAAATAAATGTATATATCGTTATATGGTTTACACACAACACATACATATATATATATATATATATATATATATATATATATATATATATATATATATATTTTTATAATCCTAAATGGTTAAAAAAATGACAAAAAGGTCACAGATAAAAATCCAATATTGAACAGTAAATGACCAAGACCATTACAACGAAAGAAAATAATGTCATTTAAGGTTGACCATCGTTCAATTTATATTAACTTTTGATATTTAGTAGAAAAGGGTAGATATGGCAAAGGTGGAGTTTAACGTGGGTCATCTAGCCCTTGGATCGGACAATTTTCCCTTCTACCCAATATGGTTTCAGGGTCTTTTAGGACCTCCCCCGGAGTTTTTTCTGGATTCCACACAGAACCTCCATCAGGTTCCTCTCTGCCCCCTATCAAATTTCGAAACAATATGGCTGCGAACTGTCAGTATTTGGTAAAACAATCTATACTTTAACCTTAAAAAAAGAAAAAAAAAAGTTTCTATGCGGTGTCACAACAGAGTTTTTATAAAAAAAAGGAAAGTTGTCCAAAGGAAAAAAATATATTCTTTGAACCCAGAAAATTTGTATTCAGGGACTTTATATCTAAATCCCGGACAAAAACTTTTTAATTTGTGACAAATTTCCTTCATTCTCAGTTCTTCTCTGCTCCAGTCTGAGAGTTCGACAGATAAACAATCTATTTGACTGTTCCCTGGAATTTTTTTCTTACTAATTTTTATAGTAATTTTTGGTTTAAATTGTTTGACTCATTTATTCATTGGAATACAACATATATATATATATATATATATATATATATATATATATATATATATATATATATATATATAAAATAAAATTCTTACGTTTGGTTTCGAATTTTTTTTTTTATTGATTTGTTTAAATTTTAAAAACTATCTTTTATTTTGTTTTAGATATCCATATTTGAAGTGACAAACATGTTTATTTATTTTCGCCTACCAGCGTTAGTATTTGAGAAATCTTATTAAAGAAAAATATGCGCTGTCCGTCAGGATTGTGAACCTGCATTCCTTTTCCAAGGACTTTCAATTAGATCCAATGATTAAAAATACAACGCCACGAATATGTGCCGAAGATAGAAATAAAGTTGAATGGCGCCTTGTAAACGTTAGGATCCGAATGAGAGCAGATACGTATGTTTCGAAAGTCTTTGAGAATGATGTTCTTTTATAAATTGTTATTCAATTAAAATTAAAAATAATTTGTTTTTCATAAGTCGGATCTAACAGCAGTTTCTCTAAGTAGGGGCACATATTGATTTTATTTATTTGGCATGAACAAGACCATTTTTGGAAAGACCAAACATTATTAAATTGGTTAAAAAAATTGATCATCTGATATTGATTAATTTGTTCGTCATGAAAAAATTTAGATATGGAAAATTTCAGTTCAGTTTTCATTTTAAAAAAAATTCTTTCTTTTTTCAAGGTTTAATTATCCAACATTATTAAAAAATAGGAATAGTAGTAAAAATTAAAAATGAAATAAAAGAATTGTATATTAATCGTCGAGGGTATTAATACCATATAAATAAATTTGATTGATTGAAAACTGATATTCCATCATCACCGGGCGGACCCTGAATTTTCGTCTATCGCCATGAACGGATATTCGGGCCAGGAGACCCCAGGCAGAAAATGCATATTGATAAAAATATGTTCATTTTTCCAATCCTGACTGTTACAGAATCTTTTGTACATATTTCCAAAACCTTTCTTCTGAAATTCTTTAAAACTATTAATATCTAAAAAATATATATATACTTAATTTATGACTCCTTGTAAAAAAATAAAAAAATAAAAAATAATAATAAAATAAACTTTATCAGTTAATTTTGGTTTAGTATTCGCGCTGGAAGTTCGCGTTAAAATTAGCAAAAATGTTTAATATCAGAAAATAGTAATGTTTCATTCGAAAATCTGCTTAATAAATTTGATAAAAATCTACAATTTGGGAGTTATCGACAGTAAAAAGCGTGGATTCATTTCTTTTTTCGCGGGCAGCCATTACTGGCGTTTTTGCATAAATTCGCTGCGGTCAAGCTGAAAGTGGAATATTCATTTATATTGATTATTTTTCAATCTATATATACAGATTACGCAGTATGTGAGACAATAATGAGACAAAGAAAATATATATAAAAGGCCGTACCACGTTCTCTTCCTCGCCCTTCCTTTTTCAAAAATTTCTAATGTATGCAAATGAAACCTTGTAATGTTTGCCGCCAAAGACGCGAATGAATCCGAATTTTTGCTGTCGATAACTCCAAAACGGTTAGATTATCATTTAAAAAAAAAACATATAAAAAAATGAATACAAATATATATACAATAAATAAATATAAATATTCGGGAATTTTTTAATTCGAGCTATAGCGCGGGTGCTAAGGAATCACAAGTCACTTTATCTGAGGGCAAGCAACAGTATTTTTTCATCGCGCCAACGTCGCTGGCGAATAAGACACAAGGTCGAGGTTAAAGTGGGATTACTGGCAATAATATGTAAAATTTATTTTTTAAAAAATTTATTTCTCCTAACATTTTGGATATTTATACCGGCCAAAATCCAATGAGAGTTATAAAATGTAAAGGAGGGATGTCCCCTGGGGCTTTTAATAATTATTTAAACTTTCAGATAAATGGCCGGGAATCGAATATCATGAGAAGCCATTTATGTTATCTTTAAATATAAACACGCTGTTAATTTTTCTACGAAATTACGACTGGATTTTTTTTTTACCAAGACGATAAAATAAAGAAGAAACTTTAATGAGAGAAACATTATATATTTTAAATTTGAATTTAAAAAAAAAAAATAAAATATTTATTAAAAGATACTTTTAAAAATTGTCTTGTAAATTAACGCTTTCCGATTAAACATCTTATATTATTAACATACAGTGCTGTTCGATAAAAGTGACTCACCTGATTTTTTTTTACTTAAAATTTTTTTTCGCCTATTGTTTTTGGGGTCAAACTGATTTTTAATCTTACTAATATAAAGACCACTTTCCGACCACCTAGTAAAAAAAGTTTACCCACCCTCAGGTATTCTATTGATAATTATAATTTTGGATATAAATGAGATTCGGGAAAAAAACTCTGTGCAAAAAAAAACTCCCTTATTTCCTGCAACTAGTCATCAATAGTAACATAACCGAACAGCTTTAAATAAAGAATAATAGAGGTATAATTTATTTATAAAAGGTAATATAGTTCGAAATATTTAATAATCTATGGGTCCTTCTTTATTTTGAATAACCTTTTCAACCCTTTTTGGCATTGACTTGATTAGGTTCTGGCAAATCTCATCTCCAAGCATTGAATTCCATTCAGATATGAAATTCACAATCAAATCCTCTTTGATGCTCAACTGCTTTCTCGAGAGCCTGTACTTTATAATGTTGCATAAGTTTTCTATGGGGTTGAGGTCAGGAGATTGGGGCGACCATGTCATAACACTCACCTGCTTCTCATCAAAGTATTCCTTCATCAATTTTGATTTGTGACAGGGGACATTATCCTGCATAAAATGAACTTGGTGGGGTCGATTTGCACCCTTTCAGCAGAAGGGAGCAGACAAGACTCTAATATTCTCTTGTACTGCTCGCTCTTTAGGGTCTTTTCAATAGGTTTTAAGAAACCAGTTCCATGAAAAAAAAAGCATCCCAGAACATTATACTGAACGGATGCTTGGCAGTACTTACTGTTAAATTCAAAGAGCTTTCAACGCTTCTTCGGATTTTAGATCGCTTATCCTTTGAATTTAGCTCAACTTTCGTTTCATCGGAGAAGAGAACATTTAACAAAAAAGAAAAAAATCAGGTGAGTCACTTTTATTGAACAGCACTGTATATAAAAAGGCTAACATCGAAACGTTTGCTTATGTTTTAACAATATGGTATTTCTTTTTTTTTTTCTAATGCACTAAGATGGGGGATACGCAGACGAAATTTAGCCTCGAGTGAATTTATAAAAGATTATAACTCCAGAATGAGACATTTCTTTTAATTTTTTTATTTATAGAACTATGAAAAAAAAAAAACAATTCTGCAAGTTTTTATTCTCGGGAAAGTCTCACTTTGGGCGTCAGGAAAATTAGCGAAATGAAATTTGAAATTTCGAGAAATAGATGAATTTAAAACAATGGAAGGTTGTACAGGCCAAATAGTTTTGCAGTCTGTTTTCATAAGGGCATCTGTTTTCCTCACTACTTGACAATACGTCAACCTTGAACATGCAATGCGATTTTCTCATTTTAGGTCAAAGTAACTAAATATGTAAATCTGCCCCGAGGAAGACGGGTGGCGTTAATTGCTACCAGGGTGCGCCTGACACTAATCGACAACTTCCAACACCACCCGATAGACCTTATAGACGTTTTAGAAAATTGAAAAAAAATGAGCGTGGCGCAGAAGGTGGAAATTGGCCGAATCGAGTTCAATTCCCGTCCTAGTCTCTACTTTAACTTTAATCACAAATGCTCGTTGGCAAAGTCATGAATCAGCCCCTTCTTCGTTGGAGAATATAAAAGTTATGGGTTAAGTAGAAAGGTGGAATTAAAAAAAAATCTTGCCTATTATAATTGAGTTCAAAACCATGGTGTTTTGCAGTGCATGTGGTGCAACTATGATTCCGATGGGTTACAGGAGTCGTAAAAAAGAGAACGTGTTGACATGTAATGCAAAAAGTTAATGTTACAATCCTCACACGAAACAAGACTTGAGTTATCTCTTCTTGAACATTATTTAGTTAAGTGACCTGTTAGGATTAAATTAATGCGATTATCGAAACGGTGAGATTAACCGTTTCCATTCACGAAACATTTGATTTAATTGACCGAAATTTATAAACTCTTTCTCTTAAAAGAGTTTTTTCAGGTAGGTACGCTGTTGAAGTTCTCTATTATCGCTTTTTCTGGTATTAATGAGAGTTTTCTTCTTAACCTTTTGTTTAAGGTAGTGTGGAAGATCCACATCTTGATTATATTATTATTTATCCTGCTAGGTATATAAACAAACCGTTTTAGTTGTTGTTGCTGTTTGAAGTATGCAAGTAATATGTTTTTTTTTTATTTGGTAAAACTTTTTGTTTGTGATTCTGTAGCGCCAGTCTTTAAGATCTCAGGATGTATTATCTTCTTTAAGAAGCTTGTTCTGGGTATGACGATAAACTACATCCGGCAGCGAGGCCTCTCATCAGGAGATTTTCAGAAGCAACAAAACCCCTTTTTACAAAAATACGTCAATGAAATAGGATCAAGGAGTAAGTGAGTGTTGTGTAATCGTTACCAGGACAGAAAACGGGATCGACAAGCAGAATTTGAAGTCTAATTGTTTCAGTGACGTAAACAAATCTACGATGTTCTTGATTGCTTCCGGTTTAATTCTACATCATTTCACCCCAAACAGGACGTTAATGCCACTAAGACGCAAGGAGTTACTGATGGTGAAAGAAAATGAGAGAAAAAAAAAAAGAATAGGTTTCAGAAAGACAGAAGATGGTGACCTATACTATATTTACAGTCATAAAAATCGTAGTTGAGAGGAAAGCAAGAAGGGCTGGAAGAGTTCCACAGGCGAGACAAATGATTATATGGACTTTTGTCATTGTTTTGGTGTGAGAACTCACTCAAAAGTTTGTAAAAGTATTTTTGATACATCGTGTATATATATATATATATATATATATATATATATATATATATATATATATATATATATTATTTATTTTAAAAATATGATTATGGAATCATATTTTTAAATAAATAATTATATTTTAAATAAATAATTATATTTATGCTCTACTTTTGTATAGCACTATTTTTAAAAATAATAACTAAAATACTAAGGGACTTTTGGATTATTTACCTAACCAGTTCCTTCCTATTTTTATATTTTTTTTCACACACACACACACATATATATATATATATATATATATATATATTTTATGTTTATACATAATTTTTATAGATACAAATATTTAATTAAATGCTCTGTTTTATAATAAACAATATTAATAACATTTACCGGCCTGAATGTCCGAGAATTTTTCATTAAAATATTCGTCCTCCGACAGGAATCGAACCTGTATCCTATACGGAACCGTCAATTATAGCCTGACGTGTCTTCCCCCAAATATGGCAGGCGTACTCT
Source organism: Acanthosepion pharaonis (assembly GCA_903632075.3). Lineage (NCBI taxonomy): Eukaryota > Metazoa > Mollusca > Cephalopoda > Sepiida > Sepiidae > Acanthosepion > Acanthosepion pharaonis. The sequence goes on from CAHIKZ030002664.1 coordinate 43,512, forward strand.
ATGTAATAAAAGATTTTTTTTGCATTTTAACTCATTTTACATTTCTTCTATTTTGGTTTACACATGTGCTAGTTACTTCACACACACACACACACACACACACACACACACACACACACACACACACACACACACACACACACATTTTATTTCACAGATTTAAAGGACAATCAATCAATGATTTAAAATTATCTGCGACATGTAGTAAGAATGACAACTATTGTCTCGTAACAACTTCCCGTGTTAGGATCAGATATATATTGGCAGGTTCTACATTTTGATGTATTGAATGCTGCAATCATGTACAGTAAGAAGGGTCTGAGCTAACCAGTTGTTATGGTTAGAAACCTAGCTGGTCAGATCATTTTCTAAATGTCACAGTGTATCAGGTGCTCATGTTCGGTCTTGGTGAGTACCTATCGGCAGTGGTCAGAGATGGGGAGAAAAAAGCTTTAGATCTTCAAGAAATAACCGGGGTTTTTTCTCGCTAAGTACGAGCCAATAGATGGGCTACTGTGGCGCAAATTGGAAATATCATTTAATGAGTATGAAGGAAGTTATTTAATATATACAAAATAGCTGAATAGTTTCCGGACATGCCTTGTCTAAACATATACCCTTTAGGAAATTTCTTTTTTTTTTTTACTGATGCAAACCGAATCTATCTATTTTATGACGGAATTTAGCATTAAATAACTAGGCAAAGTTTGAAATGCCGTAAAACAAACCGGATGAAAAGTAGTATTTTTTTTCTTCTAAATTTATCAAATGAGGCAGTTTTTAAGGAGTTATTCGGAATTGTTATGTCATATTTGTTGTCAAGGTTACGTACATTTCGCGTATCACATCTGCTAAACTGTTTACGAGGGAATCCATCACTCAATTCGCCTTCAATGTAAACAAGAAAAAAAAAACTAATAAATAAATAGATAAATTTCTAAATAACAAAGATGAATAATGCGAAGATGTCAGATAAAACATTGTGTCTTCTTGCAGATGTGTACATAAGATATAAAAGCGAGGAAGGTTGAAGATCATACCGGCTGAAACGCTTCGATACGTTCGATGTAAGGATTTTTTTTTGAATAATTCATGGAATAAACTCGCCGTTCTGTTTCTATTCGATATCATGTGCTTCTTTTATAAGACGTCACTTTGGCAACGTTGCGTGCGTTCAGACATCGTTTTGTTTTGCATTTGGGCTTTCTGTCTTTTTGGCTTCTAGTTTTTTATAAATATTTTTTACTTTCTTTGTTCTCTTGTGATTTTCCTTTCCTTTTTCTTTTACAGCTTCTTTCTTTACTACTATTATAATTTGTTTTCATTTTTCTTTGGATAACAAATTATTTCTTTCTTTCAATCTTTCTTTCTTTTCCATATCAACTTCTTTCTTTTTTCCCTTTAATTTATACCTTCTTTGTTTCTGTTTCATTACTTTCTCTTTTTATTCCAAGTTAGTTCTTTCTTTCGTTATTTTTTTTTTCAATATCTACTTCTTTCTTTTTCTTTTTTACTTATACCGTCTTTCTTTCGATCTTTCTTTTCCATATCCACTTCAATCCTTCTTTAATAATATACCTTTTTCTTTCAATTTTTCTATCTTTCTTTCTTTTCCATATTAGCTTCTTTCTTTTTCATTAATTTATACCTTCTTTCTTTCAATCTTTCTTTTCCCTGTACACCCCTTCTTTCTTCTTTAATAATATATCTTTCTTTCTTTTTTCTTTCTTTTCCATATTCACTTCTTTCTTTTTTCCTTTAATTTATACCTTCTTTCTTTCTTTCTTTCTTTCTGTTTTCATTACTTTTTCTTTTTATTCCAAATTAGTTGTTTCTTTCGTTATTTCTTTTCAATATCTACTTCTTTCTTTTTCAGTCTTTCATTCTTTCTTTTCCATATCCACTTCTTTCTTTTCTTTAATTTATACCTTCTTTCTTTCTTTCTTTCTTTCTTTCTTTCTTTCTTTCTTTCTTTCTTTCTTTCTGTTTTCATTACTTTTTCTTTTTTTTTCCAATTTTGTTTTTTATTTCATTTTTTTTCAATATCTACTTCTTTCTTTTATTTAACTTATGCCTTCTTTTTTCAGTCTTTCATTCTTTCTTTTCCATGTCCACTTCTTTCTTTCTTCTTTAATCATATATCTTCTTTCTTTTTCTTTCTTTTCCATATCCACTTCTTTCTTTTCTTTAACTTATGCCTTCTTTTTTTCAGTCTTTCTTTTTCTTTCTTTTCCATATTAGCTTCTTTCTTTTTCTTTAATTAATACTTTCTTTCTTTCTATTTTCATTACTTTCTCTTTTTATTCCAAATTTGTTTTTTCTTTCGTTATTTCTTTTCAATATCTACTTCTTTCTTTTTTTACTTATACCTTCTTTCTTTCAATCTTTCTTTTCCATATCCACTTCAATCCTTTAATAATATACCTTTTTCTTTCATTTTTTCTACCTTTCTTTCTTTTCCATATTAGCTTCTTTATTTTTCTTTAATTTATACGTTCTTTCTTTCTATTTTTCTTTTTCTATTTTTTATTCCAAATTACTTCTTTTTCTTTCTTTTCCATACTTATTTCTTTGTTTTTTCTTTAATTTATATGTTCTTTCCTCCTTTATTTCTTTCTCTTTCATATTCACGTCTTTCTGTTTTCTTTATTTTATACCTTCTTTCTTTCTTTCTTTCTTTCTTTCTTTCTTTCTTTCTTTCTTTCTTTCTTTCTTTCTTTTCCATATCCACTTTTTTCTTTTTTCTTTATTAATATACCTTCTTTCTTTCAATCATTCTTTCTTTTCTTTCTTTTCCATATTCGCTTCTTTATTTTTCTTTAATTTATACCTTCTATCTATTTTCATTGCTTTCACAATTTTTTTTCTCCAAATTAGTTCTTTTTCTTTAATTTATATCTTCTTTCTTTCTTTCTTTCTTTCTTTCTTTCTTTTCCATATTCACTTCTTTCTTTTTTCTTTATTTTATGTCTTCTTTCTTTCACTCTATTTTCATTTGTCCCTCTTTTTTGGGATTCCACGTTACTTCTTTCTTTCTTTCTTTCTTTCTTTCTTTCTTTCTTTCTTTCCATCGATTTTCTTTCTATCTTTCTTCTTCGCGTTTCTTTGATTTCCAAAATTCTTTCTTTCTTTCTTTCTTTCTTTCTTTCTTTCTTTCTTTCTTTCTTTCTATTTACATTCGTTTTTTAAAATCTTTATCCTCTTCCTTTTCATTCATTTTCGTTTCTTCATATTTCTTTAATTTCTTTCCTATCGTTACTTTTTTCTTTTGATTTCCAACGTTTTCGCTTTCTATTTTTTTTCATCTTCTATTGGTGTTCCAGAAATTCTCGCCTTCTTTCCATTTGCTTTTCTTTTAATTTCTAATTTTTGACATTTCTTTTTTTTTTTTATCTTTTCTCTCTCTTCTTTTTTCTGCCTTTCTTTTTGTTTTTTTTTTATCCTACCACTTTCTTTGATTTCCAAAATTCATTCATTCATTCTTTCTTTCTGTTATTGATTTTCGTCTATTTTCTATCTTTTTCTTCGACTTTCATTTCTGAAATTCGTTCATTCTTTCTTTTTTGGTTTCCTTCGATTTTCTTTCTATCTTTCTTCTTCGCGTTTCTTTGATTTCCAAAATTATTTCTTCATTCTTTCTTTATTTGATTCTCATCTATTTTCTTTCTATCTTTTTTCGTTGCCTTTCTTTAATTTTCCAAAATTCATTCTTTCTTTCTTTCTTTCTTTCTTTCTTTCTTTCTTTCTTATATCTGTATTTCATTTATTTCCATCTTACATTTTTCATACGCTCATCAATTACTTCATCTCGATTTTTTTCGTCACTCTCTTTTCAGTTTTCCGCTTCTCCTTTTAAATCTTTCCCCCTACATTTTTTTCAAAATCACTCTTTCATTCACGTATCTTAATTTACCCTCCCTCTTTTTTTTTTTACAAATGCAGGTCAGTGAAAAGCTTTTCCTTTCATCTTTCTTTCTTTCTTTCTTTCTTTCTGAATTCACTCTCTCTGATCATTTCTTTAGATTTTCTCTTTTCAGATGAAACATTTAAATTTATCTTTCTTCTTCTTCTTCTTCTTCTTCTTCTTCTTCTTCTTCTTCTTCTTCTCCTCCTCCTCCCCCTTCTCTTCCTCCTCTCGGTAACTCTCTCTGCCCCGTTCTTGTTTCACAGTACATAGGTTGGTTATTTCTCTAACAAACCACACGTAGGCATTATTAAGAAATACCCTAATCTTAATAACACACAAAACAATACATAATAGCGAACAATACGTATCTTGTTATTACCCCAATCCCTCTACCCTCACCGAAAAAAAAAAAGAAAAAAGAAAAGCATGGACAAAAAATAACATAAGTATAAATATAAGAAACAAAACGCCAAAAATCAATCAAATTTTTTTTTAAATTAATAAAAACCATGACAGTCTATATTTCTGAGAAAAATTGCAATATGAGCTCTGGTAAAAACATAATTTGATAACAGCAAAATTGCAATATGTGCCCGAGTAAAAAAATGGTTGCTGAAGACATTAGGTTTATAATATGGAGTATAGAAGTAAGAAATAAAGAAAGAAAAAAGAAAGAAAGAAAGAAAGTGTTATATGCCGTACCTATGAACGCTAATGGCTATGTTCCAATCCTCATAAATACGTTGGACACTATCGTAAGTGGGGGTAATAATTCTGTCTAAGTAGTTCATCATTAGCCGTGGTTTACCTACTTCACACAACTGGCAAGAATTGTATTTTGTTGATGTTATAAAGATTACCATTTTATTTCCAACCTCCATTTTGGTTATTCCTCACTCAGTAACCCTTTTCTAGGTTACAACAGTTTTTTTTATAGTAATGTTCTGGTATTCAACGCGACAAAACGAATAAAAGATATCCATTAATATGGAATAATCCTCATACGTTTTAAGGGTGGAGAGGTCGGTGGATTCTGGAGATTCAAAATGTGCGTCTTAAGATGTTCATCGAAGTTACTGTCGTTCAGTAAGTTCTGTTGATGTCACATTGTTGTGTCGGACATCGTACCTGTGGCCATTACATCTTTTGTCTAATTTTTCTGTTGTGACAGGAGAGTTCCTTAAGATTGATTAATTGCTCTTAATATCTAATCAACTGACGGAAAATTTCAAGATGAGCATGATCCCCCATCATGTTACTCACGTTTTAGTAGCATTCCATTCACGCTGGCTGCATTTCATTCGTTTTGACGCGTTGCTTACCAGTACAACCGTTTTCTCAAGATAAGCGGACTTTGCACAAGGACACGTATTATTCATCATTTTTATACTAGTATGCAATTTTTAAGCATAACTTGAAAAGGACAGACATAATATCAAAATATTGTTAAACATTGTTAAGCACTGTGTATTTTCTAGTCTTTTTTTTTTTAAAATCGCGCATTTCTTTAAGTGTTAATAATAATAATAATGGTAAAATGAATCCCATAAAATCATTCCTAAATGTTAAAATAAATCAATAGTGGACGAGATAGGATGGTTTAGACGCCAGCAGGCATCGTTTCTGTTTTTCTAAACGATCCCAACAGTTGGAATAATCCGCAATCTCACGGCTTATTTTGCGGAATTCACGCCTGGCTGGAAGAGAAAGCCGGCACAAACGCCACGCCATCTGGGTTTGGGACTATCATTTTTGTTTTCTTATTCCTATTTTGTTTTTACTCCTGATGACCATTCCGGTTCTTTTAGACGCGCCGAATTGGACGTCTGTCAGTTTGTCTGTTTACTTTACAAGTGACTAGCCAACGTCCAGTGTCTTTACCGGAGGCAATTTCTTTTTTTTTTCTTTCTTTTTTTCATATTTTCTTTCCTTCTTTTTTCTTTCTTTCATATTTTGCTTCTTTCTTTTTTCTTACTTTCATATTTTCTTGCTTTCACTTTTTCTTTCTTTCTTTCTTTCTTTCTTTCTTTCTTTCTTTCTTTCTTTCTTTCTTATTTTCCTTCCTTCTTCATTCTTTCTTTCATATTTTCCTTCTTTCTTTTTTCTTACTTTCATATTTTCTTTCACTCTTTCTTTCTTTGTACTAATGTATTATCTTCTTTCTTTTTTGTTTGGTACATTCTTTCTTTCTTTTTTATTTCTTTCATATTTTCTTTCTTTCACTTTCTCTTTCTTTCACTTTCTCTTTCTTTCATATTTTCTTTTATTCTTTCACTTTCTCTCAATGTCTTCTTCTCATTTTCTTTCTTTCTTTCTTTCTTTCTTTCTTTCTTTCTTTCTTTCTTTCTTCTCCGACTCTTTTTCTTTCTTTCAATATCTTTCTTTCTTTCACATTTTCTTTTTATCTTTCTTTCACTTTCTCTCTCTTTGTATCGCTCTCCTTTTCTTTCTTTTTCTTTCTTTCTTTCTTTCTTTCTTTCTTTCTTTCTTTCTATCTTATCAAATATTTCTAAATATATAGCAGGAGCACTAGACAATATGTGGCAGCAATACGCAATGCATGGAGGAATAGTAGACCTATAAGTATGTAAGTTAGATACTATAGAAAAAAAAACACAAATACAGTGAACCAACTTTGTTAGCATCAGACCTAGAAATTGATTCAATATAATCGTTCCATTTCGTGTCAACGGATAAATTTAGCCCGAGAAGAAGCAATGAGTTACTCTCCTGGAAGTCAGCATCAATTCTTCAGAAATGGTTCTCTCAGACTATTAATCTTTCCACTTCATGTTAGCTCGAGAAGACGCAACGAGTCGCTTTTCTGGTTAACATCAGCCATGCTGATAGAAATCAGAAAATGGCGTCTCAGATGAGTAATTGAGATAAGTTTCATTTTGAAGGGCTTAAAATTAACAAGCCATTCCTTGTCCCAGTTAACAGCAGATTGTAGGTAATTTTATTGATTAGCTGCAAATTTGACCTTATCGAACCGAGTCGAAAATTGGCAAAATTGTTCGAATCGTGTAACAGCTGGGGATAATTGTTCATCCCACATAATGTTTAATATTAGGTTGGTGCAAAAATAATGACGTAATAATGTCGTTTTTTTAACGTTAAAAAATACGTCAAAAACGACATTATTACGTCATTATTTTTGCACCAACCTAATACCTAAAAAAAATCTCCCCCCCCCACCCAAAAAAAAACCCATTAAACTAATTGAGTTTTTTTTGTTATGTTTTCAGATAACATGTTAAGTCATCATGACACCATTTTTCGTAAAAATCACGGAAAAACCCTTTGAGTTATTCAGCTAGAAAGAGAACAGGTTAAAATTGATTTGTGTTAAACCCACTGTCTTTCTAAGTGAGCAGTAATGAAAGAAAAAAAGATCATTCTGGCCTTTAGTCAAGGTACCAAGAGTCATAATCTGGCTTCTATCTTCAAAGTCCATGGAAGAACAATCAAGAGAACAGTGAATAAGTTAAAAGAAAAAAAAGAAAAGAGGGAACAGTAGAAAGAAAAACTGGATCAGGTGGTTGCAAAAAAAAAAAACAAAAAAAAAAAACAAAAAGAGAAAGAGGGATCATTATTTCAACTTAGAGCTAAATACATTCTTATTGTTCAAAATAGACTACAATAACGTTATAAAAACCTCGTAGAATTGCAGTAAGATATCTTTAATCATTTCTAAGAAATAGACAATTTTGCTGTTACAGGATTTGGACCAAATTTGCTGTTACACTCGCTATATATATTTCATTAAAAATTTTATATGCGTTAAAAATATAGAGTTCACATTCGATTTGAATTGGAACAGTATGTATATGGTGATGTCCGGGTAGGTTTATGGTTATCGGTGTGGAAAATGATATTTCAAGACTGGTCATTAAACTAAAGCTAAAGGGTCCTGCTATTTTACCCATAGGTGGGGGGAGGAGATGGATTCATAACTGTCCCAATGGTATTAGCGTGTGAATCTAACTCGTTACACTCGATGAACTCGACTCGAATTCGAACGTGGATCTCCGATTCTGCAATTCGAGCCGCTATCCATTACTCCACCGTGCCTCAGAAAGTGATATTAATGAACCGAGTTTAAATTCCGGTCTTATCTGTTTCATTCACTTTCGCACTAATGACCTTCCACCTCTTCTCCGTTCATATCGCCAGGCATGCATCAAGTAAGAGAGTTTACTAGACTCTCTAGCCTTGGATGTCAGCTAGTTTAGGAGAAGGCCAACTGAATTCCGAACCGGGAAGAGAGTAACACTAATTCACAGCTAATAATGAAACTTTAGTCTGTGGAGAGATATTATCGTCTATACCCCGAACGGGCATGACAGATAATGTCATTGTCTTCCTCTCATTTTCTTTCTTTCTTTCTTTCTTTCTTTCTTTCTTTCTTTCTTTCTTTCCAGTGTAGTAGAACTAACAGCCGTTAAACACTTCTTTCTTTCTTTCTTTCTTTCTTTCTTTCTTTCTTTCTTTCTTTTTGACTCTTTTTCTTTCTTTCAATATCTTTCTTTCTTTCACATTTTCTTTTTTCCTTTCTTTCACTTTTTTTTTAGTGGGTAAGATTTGCCTTCCTTTTCAAGTTTTACTGTTTGATACGTCCACAAATGATCAGAGAATTCCGTGAAATATTTACCTATTGTGACCGGCTAGACATCTTCGTTTCTGGCATGACCATGAAACAATCAAAGCAACAAACGGTTTGGGATCAGGAAGTTTTAGTTGATTATCTTACGCAATTAAAAATATCTTGGAACTTTCAGGTTTTTTTCCCCCACACAGATCGGAGCTAAAGGAAATTTCCCCCGTAGTCCTGTCGTCTTTTTTTTTTAAATCATTCCGCCCTAAGCAAACCGATAACGCCACTAAGATGCAAAAAGTTACATGAAGTGAAAGAGAATAAGAAGACTTTAGTGAGGAGAAAGAACAATAGAAGAACAAGGTTTAGAAAGACAGAAAATGGCGATTTAAAAATTTTGAAGATTTTAGATGGAAGGAAGCAAGAAACCTGGAGTGAGTTCGACAGGCGATAAGTGAAACTTTTAAAATAGAACGGTTACATTTTGCTAGTCTAACATTAAAACGATGTGATTGAGTTGCCAATATAGCAATGGGGCTTGCATTTGTGAATGCGATATAGCAACGAGGAAGAAACATCCTGACAATTACCGTGAAAATATGGACAGAAGAGGCAAAAGGAAGCTATGTTCCGGCAGAGGTAAAACGACTGAACCCGAGATGCCAGGTGAAGATCGATAACGTTGCAGATTCTTCTTTAGATTTTGTCAAGAATCTCTAGATGCACAGCAGAAGCACCAAAACAGATTTGGCTGCAATATTTGATACACAGACAAATGATAGACTTAAAAATGTGCAAGACAGATCATGACGAGAAAAACTGTCTGGCGCGACATAGCGAGCCCACTTTCATTGCAAACTGAGTGAGCAATTGATTCAATAAAATTATTCCACTTCATGTCTGTAGAAAATATGAGATCAAGAAGGCGTAATGCGTCCCTTTCTTGGAGGTTAGCATCAGCTATGCTGATGGAAGGTAAGAAGAGTTCTTTAATAGGGAATAGTTTCGTTTTAGACGGATTATGTATATATCGAGATAAACACGCGTAAACACACAGAGAAGGAAAGAATTATACGAAAGGGCAAACGAAAAAAGAAAAAAAGCGAGACAAAAGAATAGAAAAAGAATAATACATTAAAAGACAATGGCTGTGAAGAAGGAATGAAAATATACAAGAAGAAGATGAAAGTGAAAGAAAAAATAGAAAAGAAAAGAAAAAGTAGAAAATAATAAGAAGAAATGAACGAAAGAAACGAAAGAAAAAAAAAGAAAAACGAAAGAAAAAGAAAAGCACAAGAAAGAAAACCAAATAAAAAGAAATAACGAAAAAAAAAAATGAAGTGTGAAGGAAAGGAAAGAAATATAAACAAAAAAAAAATAAAAAAAAAATAAATGAAAGAGGAACAAACAGAAAGCAAATAAGGAAAGAATGTAAAAAATAAAAGAAGAAAACGCGAGGAAAAAAGGAAAATAAAAGTTAAAGCAAAAATAAACAGAAATAAAATAAGGAGAAAGAAGAAATATGAATGAATGCAAAGGAAAAGAAAAGAAAAGAAAAGAAAAAACACGTAAATGAAAAACAAACAGAAAGAAAATGGCTGAAAAGAAGTAAGAACGATTGAAAGAATGAACAAGGAAGAATCGTTAAAAAGGAGACAAAAAAACAAAACAAAACAAAACGAAACAAAAACAACGTGAACTTAAAAGTTTATAAATAACTTAAAGAAAGATTTCTACAGGTTGCGATGGGTAAATTGTCACCATTATATATTTTTTCATTTCGCTCATGTGAGTTGTTTTTGATTTTATCCACTATCTATCTATCTATCTATGTCTTGTCATATCTATCTATCACTGTCTTGTTATATCTATCTATCTATCTATCTATCTATCTATCAGGTTGGTGCAAAAATAATGACGTAATAATGTCGTTTTTTGACGTATTTTTAACGTCAAAAAACGACATTCTTACGTCATTATTTTGCACCAATTCATATCTATCTATCTATCTATTCATTCATCTATCTATCTATCTATGTTTGTCATTATCTTATCTATGTCTTGAAAAATATCTATCTATCTATCTATCTATCTATTCATTATTATCTATCACTGTCTTGTCATATCTATCTATCTATCTATCTATCTCTGTCTTGTCATATCTATCTATTACTGTCTTGTCATATCTATCTATCTATCTATCAACTAGAAATATCGAGAGAAAATATAAACTATGAAAGTGAGAAAAAAGTTGAGAAAAGAACGAAAGAAAACAACGACAAAGAAAACCAATGAATATAGAGAGACAAAAGGGAGAAAGAGAAATTCTAATCCAATGTAAATTAACAGGAAATAGAAGAGAAGAAAAAAGAAAAAAAAACATTGATTAATATGAAGACGTGCGTTTTTTATCTGTTTATTTTAAGACGTAACATGTTTGTTTGTACCTGATATTTGTTTGGAGTTAGGCAAGCTTACTTTCGCTTGTCAATGTGTTTTTCACATACCTGCGGGTATGATTACCCAAAGGTTATAGCACTGTGTCCCAGGTGGATTGACGCTAATGCCAGCTGTGAATCTATCCAGCGATTGGCGGATGGGTGGCGACGAAGGTTCATTACGGTATTGGGAGCGGTACCAAATGAAAAGGGAAAAAAATACGCACAAAAGCCGTTACGTCTTTAGGCTTCTACATCCAAAATTTGTCAAAGGTGACAGACATAGCCGGATGTTTATTGCACTCAAGGTAACTCGAGCAGTGATATCTATCTATCTATCTATCTATCTATCCCAGTCTTGTCATATGTATTTATGTATCTATTTATCTATACACACATGTATTTCTCTTCACCTCTTTTTATATATATATATATATATATATATATATATATATATATATATATATATATCAGAATTTGGCGTGTGTAAATATAAAAAAGTCAACATCCGTTTTCAACATTTAGAGGCGACAGTCTGTTTCGAAACATGAGAAATCGTCAGCTTCACGTGTTGACTTTATAATTGCATATATTATATATATATATATATATATATATATATATATATATATAGGTAGTAATCAGTTGGTATAATCCAAGTGAATCCTATTAACACAATATGAAATTTTAAATATTAAATGTTAAAACTGACTCACCAAAAAAGCGCTCAATGTTTATTTTCTAAACAGAGCAAAATATTTCATACAATTGTAATTAAGAAACCATTAGTTAATGATCATTTTCACCAGAGAATTTAAAATTTAAGATTGACAGGATTCTTGAAACTGTCAACGGTGGTAGATCATGGAAATAGAAATATAAAAGAAGAAAAAGAAATATTTCAATAATCTAACACCGTTGACAGTTTGAAGAATCCTGTGAATTCTAAATTTTAAATTCTCTGGTGAAAATGATCATTAACTAATGGTGTCTTAATTCCAATTGTATGATCTATCTATCTATCTATCTATCTATCTATCTATCTATCTATCTATGTGTGTGCAATTTTTTTAAAAATCCAACGAAAATTCTTGTTAATATTTTAATTACTTTTCTATATTTTGGACCCTTTTTCCTGGTTTCTTATCCGTTACATATTTAAATATAAATTATCTAAAATCAAAGTAATTTCGTCTTTCAAAAGCGTCTATCAATAAGTTTTTGTCAGTTTCTTCATTCTCAAATATCACTTCTTTGTGTTTTCGCGTAAGAGGTGGCCTGACATTTTTTTTTATTAATGAAATATGCAAGGTTACTCAGTTCATTGAGGAGACGTCTTTTAATAGCTCTACCCGTTTTTTTTTCTGACAAAATTATTTTGAGATAAATGATGTCAAACCTTAAACTCACAGCAAATAAAAGGGCATCTTGCAACCGTTGCTGTAAATGCAGAGCATAGTCGTTAAGAGATTGCTCGCTTTTAGAAAGTTGCACGGTCCTTTGCCATGCAAGTTCAGAGAGAGATGCAAGCTGCTGATGGGGAATTCTACAGCAGTAGCGAAACATAAAATGACTGCTAAGCGTCCTAATAATATCAGGACACCCAGATTCGTGCGAAAGGTTCAGAAGATTATCCGAAATATTTAGCTCTAAGTTGAAATCGTGATCTCTATTCCTGTTGTGACCTTCAGACCTAGTTTTCCTCTCTACTGTTTCCCCCCTTTTTTTAAAACTTATTCACCATTCTCTTGATGGCTCTTGAATGGAATTTGAAGATGGAAGCCAGAGTATGAATGTTGGTACCATTACTGAAGGCTTGAATGATTTTTTTCCTCTCACCATTGCTCAGTTGGGAAGACAGAGGGCTGGACACAAAACGTTTTAACCTGTTCTCTTTCTAACTGAATAACGCAAATGGTTTTTCGGTGATTCTTACGAAAAATGGTGTCAAGATGGCTAAACGTGTACAACGGTTCAGAGCTTAATGTGACAACTGGACAATTTTATGTTACATTTTTTTGGAAAATCTTTTTGGGGATTAGTTTATTGGCGTGATATATATATATATATATATATATATATATATATATATATATATATATATATATATATATAATGTATGTATTTAACGACATTTTTTAAACGAACATGTACTATTAAAAAGATAGATTTTTTTTTTCTGTCGATTCTTTTAATGGTCAACTTTTTTATAGTTACGAATAATCCTTCTCAGATTCTCTTTTTAAATTGTTTTTATAAAATTGTCCGAAGTTCTTTTCGGAAGAAAAGTACAAGAAATATGGTCCATCATTTTTGATTTTTTAAGTCATCATCAAGACAGGTACTCGTGAAAATTAAAGAATCGTATACTAGTTTAAAGAGGTTTTCCACGCATTTCAATGGTTGTAACATATAATTGTTATAGAGTAGTTTCACATGGAGGTTTGAAAAACTAAGTCGGTCTTATTTTAAAATAGGTTCGACCCGAAAAAACGTTAGGAATTGATATAATAGGTAATCCCAGAAAACTAATTGTGGTGGCTGATACTTAATAATATCCAACTAACGGTCGTCCGACATCGACTGACTAACCAACTCACTCAGAGCGAACATTTTTAAAACTCCTACTTATTATAGGTGGGAGAGTCTATTAACTATAGAGAGGTCTTTTGTGTTTCCATTATAACATATATATAGGTTATATATATATATATACACAAATAAAGAGTGAACTAGTAATTATCAAGATTTTAGTTTACTTTTGGTTATATTACGTTAGGCTCGATATTTTAATTTAACATATATATTATTTAATTTCGAATACTATAAAATCACAATCAAGAGAAAGTTAGATATTGGTTATCAGAATCGTGGACTACTAAAAAGAGGACATCAATATCCCATTGGCAACCTCATTTATCCCCAAATGATCAGAAAGAATTGTTTAAGACAAATCCATCAACCGTGCTATTTTATGTTTTATATAAACGAGTCGAAATTAGAAAAAACGAGTAAGAAAAGGGAGAAAGAGACATTGAAAGAAAAGAGAACAAAGAAAGAATGTCGTGTTTAGAGGTGGGAATAAAATGAAGCGATAGAGAGCGAGTTCATAGAGGCGGATTAGAGAGAGAGAGAGGATTGATAGAAAGAGAAAGAGGGAGGGGGAGACAAAAAGAGATAGAAGAGAAAGAGAAACAGAAAAGAAAGAGAGAGATAGAGATAGGGTAGAAAAAGAAAGAGAAAGGGAGGGATAAAAATAAGAGAACGAGAGAGACAAAAGAGAGATAAAATTTTTGGTGAGACAAAACTCATGACATGATTTTTTAATCATAGTTTACGAGAGTTTTAAGACAAAGTCCTTCTTATTGTGAGAGAAAAAGAATTCATTTTAGGAAATAAAAAAAGAGAGAGAGAGGAAGAGCGTGAAAGAGAGAGAGAGAGAGAGAAAGGGAGAAAAAGAGAGGGGAATATATTTTTGCAATTTCATAAAAAGTTCGTTTTTTTTATCTGTTTATTTTAATATCGTGGATTTTTTTGTAACATTGAATTGTCTTTAATTGTAATCCTTCCATTTAAAAAATCTCAATTGTCAGTAAAATTATATTTGACACAAAATCGTTACGCTCGGACGAAGGGATATTTTTATTTATAGAATATTTTTTATCAAAAGTATATTTCAGAAAACAACTAGTAAAAACAAAATTGTAATATGAGCTCTGGTAAAAATTCAAATCTGAGAAGATTGCGTTTATAACCCGTACAATTCTGCTTTCTAAGAAAATGTCATCTCCAGAATAGATTATTTCTTTACTTTTGCCTTCGAGTAGGAGCATAACCTTGCGGAAATATCTGTCTGGTTTCTTATTCGCTCGAGGCGATGCAAAAGGCCAGTAGATGTCGTAAAAAATACAAACAGTTAAAGGCATATTACATGAAAGAGTTCTTTTTTTGTCGTCAACGTAACACATTAGAATGAAATTCCAAGTTTGTTTTTTCCTGAGGGAAGCCAAGGATAGATTCAACGGCCTAAACAAAAACCCGGAAAGATGGACATTAATGATATGATGAGGATTTTTTGTTGGTTTGAACGAAAAAAAAAAAAAAGTAAGAAAAGAAACAGAATTTGAACACAGTTAGGCAGGGTTTGGGTTCTTCGTTTGGAAAAGAAAGGACATGGAAGAAGCAACCTGACGAAGAAAATTAAAAAAAAAAAAAAAAAAAATAAATAAATAAATAAATAAATAAGAGCAATAATAAATCGACGTCCGCTATAAAAAATATATATATATAAAAAGACGATTTGGTTCTAAGGTTAGACTAGATATAAAATGAAAAAAAATAAATAAATAAGGAACGGTAAAAATATAATGAGATCGTGGCAGTGACATTGTTAAATAAATTATTGACCAATTCATTAATTTAATTGAATGGACAAAAATATTTTTCTTGTCTTAAGAAATGGTTTCAACCAAAATGACAAAATTAGAAAAAACATTTCTTCCATATTTGTTTTTCTGTTATGTTTTTTTTTTTTTTAATAAAATTTTGTTTGTTTTAATATTACCTTTTTGAATTCAAAAGAGATTTTCATTTATAAAAAAACTCTTTTTTTATTGGAATTCTTTTGTGGTTGAATGTATTGTTGGGGGAAATTGCCCAAAATGGCTGCCTGTCAGGTTAACTTTCCAGAAACTACGTTTATAACCTTTTTTTACAGTGATAATTCTCCTCCTTCTCTTTAAAGACGTTTGCATCATTTTTACTAATTTATCGATTTCTTTGATATTCTGTTTGAATTACCGAACCGTCTTTGGAACGAGAATGGAACCAAAGATTTCTTCTTGTTACAGCTTGAAACAGGAAGGTTCCAGAATACCATATGCAAATTATCATGAAATATATTATTTAAAAGAGGCGGAATGGCCTGTTGACATTAATTACAAAATGGGAAACGGTAAAATCAAGATGAATGTTAAAAACAAACGATTTTTTTGAAAATTGAGACAAAACAAAAATATCTAAACAAAAAAATGAAAATCTAACGACAGACGATGAAACGTAAATGGAACTATGCAAATATAAGAGACATGAGGAATAACCTGAAGATATACGATAAAATTAAAATAGTGGGGGGGTGGTAATATAGAAGATCTATTTGTTTTTTTTAACGGCTTATTAACCCTTTGAAGGTTATTTAAATCCATAAAATATTTTTAGACTGTAATACTTTTGTTACAGATAATAATGATTTATTGATACATGTCCTACTAATTGACCCATAGTTGGGGAGCGAACATGTGGATTCAAAACATTCCCAACGGTATTTACGCGAAAGTGAATATAACGAACTCAATTAGAACTTTTCACTATGGCCTTTTACTTTGAGTCATTTAATACCTACTAAATTGGCGGTTACGTCTCATCATTTGATAGTTTTAAATGGAAAGATATAACCTGAAAAACGGAAAAACTCTCTACAAGTTTATTAATTTCAGGTCAACGGAAGAATCTTCAAATATTTAAAGTCAAATGTCATAAATTCTCTCTTCTTAAAGAACTATTTTTAGCTTAAAATCCAAACCATCGAACGGCATTTAAACTAAATCCTGTGGAACCAGAAAATTGAGAATCATTTATGAATATATGGGAATGTACAAACGATAGGCAAAATATATATATATATATATATATATATATATATATATATATATATATATATATATCAATTCTCTCATTGAATGCGCCATAATAAATGTAAATATATGCCGAAAATTTCATCGAACAAATATAACATATTCTAAATTACTATTTGAGCTTGTTTTCAGACTCGATGAATTAATGAATTTAATTATCAAATACGTTATGGGTTAAACATATTTTATTAATAAATATATGAAATAAATATATATATATATATATATATATATATATATATTGTTGAAACTTGACTAATGCATGGAATAATAATGCAACACAAAATGTACTTAGAACAAAATGTATTGAAACAAGAAAGTGTACACAATATTTACATATAGTCTTTTGTATATTCCTGGTAAGACCGTTCCTGGAGAATGTGTTGACTGAGTCGCAGTCGGGCAGAGTCTCTGGTTGAATCTCTTGATTCCTCCTCTCTTCCGGTACCAACCATATTTATATGGTCGGTACTCCACTATGCAAATTAGGTGGATCCTACCACAACATATTTCAATATATATATATATATATATGAGCTTAAAATTCGCCATATTGGACAGCATTTAAACTAACTCCTGTGGAGGGCTATTGATTGAGCCTTCATCACACCAGATAGGAAGGGGTAGATGCGATAGGCAACACTAATCTACAGAAGAACTCAAAATTGATCGCTGCATTTAAGTATTGCATTAATATTTAAGCTTGCCTTTTCAAAGTTCAACGATAATTTTTCTGTCGCCACTTAATTTAAAGACAGTTTTATGTACATATGTCCTTACCTTCCGTGCAATTATTTTTATTTCATGGGCGACTTTCGCTGGATTTCGCTATTAATTTCGATTATTCCCAAATTTATTTTCAAGCTATAAAAATTATCATACAAAAAAATTCTTCGCCAAAAAAATCACGGAAAACAATCACAATAATGAAAATTTGGGAATCCCAAACCTCAGCACTGCGTTCCCGGATCCGTTCGTGAATGTTTTTAATTTGCTCACGGAGTTGGCCTGATTCCATACTTTTTGTTGCAATATTCTATTTCAGTGTAGGATTAAAAAAAATTGATTTTATTTAATGTTTCTGTAGCGACGTTAGTTTCAAAGCTGGTTTATTAAATTGAAATATTCATATCTATCGCATAGATATCATAGAGAAATTTTACAAATATTTCAATTATAATACAAATATGTGTAGAAAAACAGATACACTATTATTGGTTTAGTCCTTTTCACTCCCACTTTAGTTAAATTGAGTTCTGTTTGTGGTTATGGTGATGATGATGTTTGTATTTTCAACACTAATTGCTTTGTTTGTTGTTGACGGTTGTGATTAGACTGGCAGAGTCGTTAAAAAGAATATCATCACTTTTGTTTCACATACTATTATTATACATCCTACAAATACACATAATGAGGTATGTGACATGAATGGAAAAGAAAATGATTTCATTTTTCCTTTCTTTTTCATTGCTGCAGGCATTTATTTATTTCGATAACTTTTCATTCTATCCTCACGTTCTCTTTGTTTGCTTCTTTCTTTCTTTCTTTCATTAATTTTGATATCTTTTCATTCTATTCTCACGTTCTCTTTGTTTGCTAATTTTTTTTTTAAAAATTTCTTTCTTTGATTTTGATATTTTTTCATTGAAATTCTCCCTTCTCTTTGTTGTTTCTTTTTTCTTTCTAAATTTTCTTTTTCTTTCAATTTGATTTTGATATCTTTTCATTCTATCCTCATTTTTTTGTTGTTTGATTCTTTCTTTTCTTTCTTAAAAAATTTTTTCTTTCTTTCTTTCTTTCTTTCTTTCTTTGATTTTGATATCTTTTCATTCTATCCTCACGTTCTCTTTGTTTGCTTCTTTCTATCTTTCTTTAGAAATATGATTTCTTATTTTTCTTTTTCCATTGCTGTCTCCTGAAACTAAATTTTTGAATAAACCTGTCTTTCTAATATTTCTTTATTTCTTTTTTCTTTCTTTTTAAAAAATTTGCTCAATAACATTTTTCCTTGAAATAACTAACAATTTTTACCTACTTACTTTCTTTTGACTCAGACAGGACGATCAAACGCAAAATTTAATAACAGTTTCTGCAAAGAAATGAATATAATTAGAATAGGATAATCAAGTAAAAGAAAGAAAAACAAAGAATGCAAGAAAACAAAATGGATTCCAAAACTCCAATATTCAATTTTTTATCTTCATAATAAAAACTTGAAAATTTCAACTCAAAAGTAGATCAGTCCAACACCAACGTTTTTAGATAATGACCAACTGTCAGTTTAACGTCAGCTGACTCAGTTTCTCATTTGATACTTGAATGAATGAAACACTCTTGAATCGTCAGCATTTTTTTGATTTAGATTAAAAAAGGAACCTGTATAAATATGAATTCTTATTTTACATTTTTTTTTTTTAAACAAAAAATCACTTACACAATGATCTATCTTTCAATATTATCTATCTATCTATCTATCTATCTATCTATCTATCCTTTTCAAAAAATATACTTCATTTAAAATTTTAGATATTTTTCTAATATTTATACACATGTCAAATTTTATTATGCAGTTCAATGCAAGGTGTGGTAAAACGTATTTCTTTTACAATGATGTTCACCCTGTACAAGGCCCAAGAGCCACTCGAGATAAAAATTACATTCTTATTTCAATTGAAGCCGGAAAAAATGCCACCAAACAAAAGGTGCCGAACTGACATGATTTTAGATAAAAAAGAGCTTTAGAGGGAAAAAGAAAAAGAAATCCTAAACAGAAAACAAAGGATAAACCTCTACTTGTGTTCAAAAGGACTATAGGCGAACCTATTTACTCCTGTTGTATATTAAAGACATTGAGCTGAGCCACTCAAGGTATATTGCTATAGAATGAGCTGTGAGATATGAACATAACAAGTGGAAGAATGAAGTGAAGAGAAATGAGAATTGATAGAAAACAAGACTTACAGGCCATTGACATTAAAGGTTAAGATGGCTCTGATTTGGATTGGTAACTTTTGTGGAAGAGAGTAACAATATATATATATATATATATATATATATATATATATATATATATATATGTTTTCAATTATAGGTGCAATTTAATTTATAATAAACATGAATCATTCATGGAAAAAACAAATATAGATATTTAATGTAATTTAAATTTTGTAATACATCTTCATTAAAAATTTCAATTTATTATCTATATTTGTTTTTGTATGAATGATTCATGAAATATATAATGTATATATAAGATATATATGAATAAATTAGGTATGATCTATTCTGATAACTAACTTCAACCGTTTTCGGTATCTTCAGGCGATTCCAATCAATGGATTTTCTAATGTTTTATTTTTTATAAAAATTAATGAACGCGTTATTATTTAAAAATGAATAAAGAAACGGACAGACAAGATATGATAGAAGGGGAAGAGAAGTCAGAATCTTAGAAAAATAAAAAGGATATTGGCAGTGTATTGAATTGTGTTTTTTGGGGTGAAGTTAAATGGAATATAGATGCTTTCTTTTCATCCTGGTTCATACGAACTCAACAGGAATTTTTTAGTGCGTTTACAAAGGGTCATAATTTCGGATCCCTCACTCAAAAGGTTTTTTGGCCTGGAAATGTTATTATTGCTAACTTTTCTTATTGACAAAGATGGCAGTTATTACTAAGATTGTAATATTGCAGATATTTATCCTTTGGTTATATCTGGTCAACAAGAAAAAGATAACAATTATAACAAATTCAGATATATATTAAATATAATAAAATAATAAAGTCTTGGTTAAATCATTTGCCCTTAAAACACCCGGTCTTTGAAAATGATTTCCACTTTTTTTTTTATTGGTCTTCCATCCTCTTTTTCATCCCATTAATAAATAGAAAGTCTTCAGGCATTTTTGTATTTGGCAATTGGTTTAAATTTTATGGTTATAAATATTTTCCACTATCCCTTCATTAACCCCCCAAAATGAACGTCTTAGATAGACTAGTTTTTTTACAAGCAAAGATCCTTCTATATTATAATTCTTGTTGTTTCTTTCACGGCAGTTACACTTCTGTTAATACTGGTAGGATCGTAATTAGCCGCTATTATTAAATTGACAATTAACGAAAGGAATATGATAGATAGATAGATATAAAAGGATAGATAGATAGGTAAATGTACAAAAAGAAAGGGAAGTTAAAGATTGAAACTTTCCAATGTGCTCATAGATCCCAACAACGTTGTTGTCTATACAGCATGAACCTCCTCCTCGCCTGCATTCTCTCCAAGACCTCATCGTTATTCACACGCTCGGTCAACGGAATCCTCATCATTCTCTGTAGAACCACATCTCTGTCGCTTCGAGTCTCTTCATCCTTGAGGAAATCATCCAGCATTCGCTGCCGTAAAGAAGGACGGGTGTCACGTAACAGCTCAGTATCCTTTGTTTACTGCTACAAATTCTCAAGGCCTTAATTCGTAGTTAACGGTCTGACTAAAGGGTTATTTTCTGAACAGAGCGCAAAAGTCAAAACAGGAAGAACCCTGATGACGTTAAATTCGGCCCCTTGATTTGACATACCAAGTTTTTATGTGCCATGCGTAATACACGCTGAGGTGACCAGGTATCTTTCGATACATGACTGACGAGGCAGATTTTTCCCGCAGTAGGTAACCATTTCTTTCTGTTGTAGACAAGTTGCTATCCAAGGCTATAGAACCTGGTCTGTCCTGCTATTTACCCATAGCTGGAGGGAGAAGAACAAGATTCATACCTCCCCCAAAGGCATTAGCACGTAAGTGAAGGTAATGGATTCGACTGGAATTCGAACGGCTCTCCGATTTCAATTATCGCGCCGATGATCGTTACGCTACAAAACATGAGAGCATATTATAATTGCTCTGTTAAATATTTTTTTTATCTCCCCACATAGACACTATCAGGCACATAAATCCCTATCATTTCCTTAAGCTCAGGTCCTCCATATACCATCGGTCAGACCTGCGCCCTGATCAATGATTAAAAATCGCCTCAAGCAAATGAATCCTGTAAGTCTTAAAGAAGACAATTCTTCAATAAACCTTATATAGGATTACAAAATAATCACAGACAAATAACCTTATATTGCATAAAAGAATGATCACAGATAAAAAACTTAAGTAGCATTCCAGAAAAATCACAGATAAATAACCTTATATAGCGTTACGGAATAATTACAGACAAAATAAACTTGTATTGCTTTAAAGAATAATCACAGATAAATAACGTTATGTAGTGTTGCAGAATAATTAAAATTAAATAACCTTATATAGTGTTACAGAATAATCACAAAAAAATAACCATATATAGCGTTCCAGAATAATCACAGATAATTAACGTTATATAGCGTTACAGAAGAATCACAGGTAAATAACCTTATATAGCGTTACAGAATGATCACAGATAAATAACCTTATAGAGCGTTACAGAAAGATCACAGATAAATAAACTTATATAGCGTTACAGAATAATCACAGATAATTAAACTTATATATTGTTACAGAATGATCACAGATAAATAACCTTATATAGCGTTACAGAATAATCACAGATAAATAATCCTGTATAGCGTTACAGAATAATCATAGAAAAATAACCTTATATAGCGTTACAGAATAATCAGATATAAATAACGTTATATAGTGACACAGAATAACACAGATAAATAACCTTGTATAACGTTACAGTATAATCATAGATAAATAACCTCACATAGTGTTACAGAATAATGACCGATAAATAACATTACATAGCGTTCCAGAATGATCACAGAAAATAACCTTATATAGCGTTACAGAATAATCACATATAAATCACCTTAAGTAACATTACAGAATAATCACAGGTAAATTACCTTATACAGCGTTACAGAATAATCACAGATAACTAACCTTATAGAGCGCAAAAGATAAATAACCTTATATAGCGTTACAGAATAATCACAAATAACCTTATATAGCGTTACAGAATAATGACAGATAATTAGCCTTATATAGCGTTACAGAGTATTCACAGATAAATAACCTTATGTAACATTACAGAATAATCACAGATAAATTACCTTATATAGCGTTACAGAATAATCACATATAAATAGGCTTATATAGTGCAAAAGATAAATAACCTTACATAGCGTTACAGAATAATCATAGACACTCTTATATAGCGTTAAAGAATAATGACAGATAAATAACCTTATATAGTGTTATAGAATGATCACAGATAAACAACCTTATATAGCGTTACAGAATTATCACAGATAAATAACCTTATATGGCTTTACAGAATAATCACAGATAAATAACCTTATGTAGCGTTACAGAATAATGACAGATAAATAACCTTATATAGCGTTACAGAATAATCTCAGATAAATAACCTTATACAGCGCAAAAGATAAATACCCTTATATAGCGTTACAGAATATTCCCAGATAATTAACCTTATATACCCTTAGAGAATAATCACAGATAAATAACCTTATATCGCGTTACAGAATAATCACAGATACATAACCTTATATATTGTTACAGAATAATCACAGATAAATAACCAAATGTAGCGTTAGAGAATGATCACAGATAAATAACATTATATTGCGTTAGAGAATAAGCACAATTAAAGAATTTTACCAAATGACAAAAAAGACATCACGCGAAGACTTCCATCATAAATAAAACTAGAAAGAACGATAACAGATAGTGGACATGAGAAGTTTAATTTTATGGAAAACAGTTTGAGACGAAGATTTTATAAACTATCACAATTTTTCAGTATATGTGCTTGGTAATTTCTAGTTAGCAAGCATTCGTTCTGTGCAGCAAGAATAAAACCTCCAGTTTCAGCTTTTAACCCTGCACTACGTAGCCACTGATGGGTACGGGTTTTGTCTACATCAGCTTGTTTTGTACGGGGAGAATATTGACTATGAAGTGGCTAATCTTGCCATTGTTTATGTATCTGATCCATTGCATTTGCCTCCTTTATTATTATTATTATTATTATTATTATTATTATTAACCAGTTCATTGTTTTTAACTTTTCATTAGTATCCAAACAATGGCGATAGAAATTAATATTGAAAGCGTTCTACAGCATTAAAAATTTTTCTCAAAGTTTCATTCGGCCGTTACCCCTCCTGTAATATTTTTCTTCTCTTTTTCCTCCCTATTTCATTAAATTCTTCCCCAGCTCTCTTCCCTGAGTCCTTCATTGTCTGTCCACGTGTACCGAATGGTCACTACTGTCTAGGTCCATCGGCAAGCACTTTTGATGAAGAGGATGAACGTCGCACTAAATACGTCACGTTTACTTTCGTATGGCCTATCAGTGACGTCATGGCCCCGGCCACCTTGCCCTCTATATGTTTATTTTCGATTTGCAACAGGGACAAAAAAAATGTAGAAATAAGAAAAGAAGCTATCTGTGTTATTAAAAAAAATAATAATAAATATCCGAGGCCCTTAATAAAATACACACAATATCCAATCCAGTTTATAGTGGCAATTAGTATCAACACCACCTGTCCACCGCCCCTTCCCTAAAAATAATAATCATTTTGATGGAAACTGTGTGAGACATGCGATTTCAATTATAATCGCCTCATAGAAGGCAGCGTTTACAGAAAACTAATCATTGTTTTAAAATGTGTTGTTTTTTCTAAAATTCAATATGGAGTCGTTCATGAAGATTTAATATCAGTAAATAACTTTAAAAGTTTGCTACAATATATATTTTTTTCAAACTGAGAAATTTAAGAGTGTTTGATAGAAACACCTACAAGTGTAATCTATTAAAAAGAAATGTATAAGAAACAAGTTTTTTTCATTATGTAGACGTGTATGAGAAACACGTTTTTCAACATGTAGAAGTGTTAAAAAAAAACATGCTTTTGAAAGACAAAATTTTTCAATTTATTTTGGCTTTTTACCATGAAGAAATGTATAAAAACAATTTTTGCAAGGTATACATATGCACGAAAAAATTTTTTGAACTTTTGTAGTAGTGTACCAAATTTTTTTTCAAATATGCAGAAATTACAAAAACATGTTTTCAACAATATAAGTGTACCATTTAAATGTTTTTCAAAATATCTATAACTGTACGGCAAAATTTTTTTTTCAGCTGAAGAAATGTTGAAATGGTGTTTTTTCAACATGTAAGTGTATCGGAGAAACATGTTTTTCAATATGAATAACTCTCAATCAAATATGTTTTTGAACATGTATAAATTCAAGAAGACGTGTTTTTTCAAAATATGTTACTATTCTATACGCATTTTTCAAGATGTATACCTTTACTGATAAAATTTGTTTTTTGAACATTTTATAAATTTCAAGAAGATTATTAAGAACATGTAGAAATTGTATACAAAAACATGTTTTTCAACATGTATAACTGTACAAGAAATATGTTTTTGAACATGTATAAATTCAAGAAGACGTGTTTTCAACATGTAGAAGTGTACCAAAAACATGTTTTCAACATGTATAACTGTACAAGAAATATGTTTTTGAACATGTATAAATGCAAGTAGACGTGTTTTCAACATGTAGAGGTGTACCTGAAACATGTTTTTCCACATGTATATGTTTTTAACATGTAGAAATGTAGGAAAAACGTGTTTTTTTTAACATGTAGATTGTGGGCATTCACTGTTATAGATTAAGAATCAGGAATTCTTATTATTGTTATTTTTATCTATAAAGAGGTATTAAATGCATTGGTGTTAAGTTCTATGTAAACGTCGAGGAATTAAATGTTATTGTTAATACTTTTAGTATCCGTCTGAAGAAAAACATTTCTTTTGCCCTCAAGTTTTCTTGAAGAGATTGTCAGGCATTCACTGACATATAAAATGGTTATCACATAGCAATCCAACACTCATTTCTTTGTTTCTAACGATTTTTAGCATAAAACAGATTGTTGGCTTCGGGTGTTGGCTTCGATGTCCATATATATATATATATATATATATATATATATATATATATATATATATAGATAGATAGATAGATAGATAGTTAGATAGATAGATAGATAGATAGATAGATGTAGTTAAACCTAGAGAGCCAGACAAACCTACCAAAGTTTTACCTAAGCGGATGGTCAGGGAAGGCCGGCATCGGTTTTTTTTCTTTGGGCCTTGAACTCATATGCTGGACGGTGATTTTCGGTTAACGAAACATATTCTTGGTTCTTTCTTTTTATATACTTTTTTTCCCTGTTGCTATAATTTTTGTTTATTTGCAAATCAATACATCTGAGGTTTTCCAGAATAGAGTATAGTTTCTTATACTTATAAGATTATTATTCTATTAATATATATATATATATATATATATATATATATATATATATATATATATATATATATAATAATGGACTCTATTCATTTTTCTACGTATGAGGATCTTCATCTTATTGATTCAGTTATGAAATTTTTATGCGATAATCTTAAGTGGCATTTAAGACCCGCTAGTGATTTACAAAAGGAGGCCACATATGGAGCAAGTGTTCAATTTTGAGATGAGATCACTGTTAGATTGGTTGACCTTTTAGATCTTGCTCGTCTTCTTGAAGATGATTCAGACAAGCAGATTTGAAAATTGCTGAGTCCACTAAAAACACGTTGATCTGCATTCTACCCGCTCCAAAAGCTAAGCACTAAAGGGTGTTATGGTATATTGACAGCTGAAAATTTCTTTTTCAGCTTGTCTTTGTCAAATCTTAACCATGAACGTCATACATATATCTTATATATATTTAGCCAATATATATTTATTATATATATTATATATGTCATGAGAATATATACATATTCCCCATAACGAATTTCAGGTTTTGAATTCAGAGTTGTCCTTTCCTAGACCTGTTTGCCATCCAAAGTTATAGAACCCAGTCTGTCCTGCTATTTTACAGATTGCTGGAGACTTCAGTTTAAGAGGATTCATACCTTTTTAAGGGTATTAGCACGTAAGTGAAAAAAATGGATCGACTGGAATTCGAACGTATTGACGTTGAATCTCCATTCCAAAAACAAAACTTCTATCCCTTACTCCACATGCCCTCAATATATATATGTTAAATATATATATATATATATATATATATATATATATATTTATATATGTTTATTTGTTATTTCGGTTATACAATTTATATATATATATATGATATATATATATAATATATGTGTTCCATTTATAAATGGAAGACAATAGGAAAACTGTATCATTATAGTTGTGTGTTTTGTCAATTTGGAACATTTTCAAAGCAAAAACGAAATTTATTGAAAACAAAGTAACTATTAACAACAAAACAAAATGTCCTTGATAACTAGAAGAATTGAGAAAAAATATATTGTATTCATATTGTCAACTGAAAATTTTGTCAAGTACTTTCACGTGTAGAAATTTCGATTTTTTTGACGATGGAATGGCCAAAGACGCATTCCAAAAGCTAAGCCGCGTCTTACGAGACAGGAAGATTTCGTCGAAAACAAAGAAAAGATTACTGAACTGCTACGTGATATCTGTCCTCGTTTACGACAACGAATACTGGACGGTCAAAGATGAAGAAGAGACTCAAGGCAACATTTGGTGAAATTTTATTTAAAAAAAAATGATAACAAAGGATTAATGCCATGTTGAGCAAAGATAAAATTTTTGGAGAGGATGCAAACAATTTCAAGGAACATAAACTTAACATCAGGAAAGTTAAAGATAAAATTTATGGGATTCATTTTGAGGACCTGGAGAATCTGATGCTCACTATTTGGATAGAACAAAATCACAAACAAAAGCAACGCATGACATCTTTTTTGGATGACGGAACATGAGGCCAGGAGGATTTTAAATATACAAAACTTATTTAGAACTACAAGGGATGAATTAAAGATTTATTATGATCGTATTTACGTCCTGAAGATTTTGAATATAAAAAAGAAACTAAATTTAAACTGATACATGTCCTACTAATTAAGAGAAAAGCACAAAGCTCAGAGAAGAGTGATTCATAAATTTTAAAAAGGTCATAATGAAAACACATAATTAGAAAACATATATAATGAACCTTATATTTATTTATGTATATATTATATATATATATATATATATATATATATATATATATATATATATATATATATACTTTCTTATCCAAGAATTTTGTCATTATAAGTATATATGTTAAAAAGGACGAAACGCTCAATATCTGTATTATATATTATCTATGTCTTTTTGATATCACTCTTCAGGTTTAACTAATTTGGAAATATTAAATATAAAAAAATTATTTCATTAATTAACTGTTGCTTCATTAGTGTTCTTGTATTCAAGAATCTTTTTTGATTTTCTTATAAAAAATATAGTTCAGAAAAAAGTATTTGAAATTTGCATTTTACTTGACCTTCAACAAGTTGGCATCTATTTTAAAACTTTCCTTAACTATAACAAACCAATTTATGAATGAAATATTCATTTAAAATTTTTCATTTCAAAAGATTTCAAGTAGTGAATATATCTTACTTTGTTTAAGTGATAGCGAACAGGCAAAACCTGCTAATATATATATAAATATATATATATATATATATATATATATATATATATATATATATATATATATATATATATATATATACTAACATTACACAGAACACACAAACACATAATCAAACACACACACACATACACACACATACATACATACATACACACATTATAGCTGCAGATTAGTAGGAAAAAAATTGCTGTAAAATAAATCTTTTGTTTTTTTTCATGGAACAAATTTTTTTTTTTAATGTCCTTTCATGTACAGAGAGAATGAATGAAATAAGGAGGACGAAGATTAAATGAGTAACTGATGTCGCTAATGCGTTACATAAAAATCTCCACGTTAAAAAAATATTGAAACATGATCTGTCATTATCTCGTCTCAACTCGGATCATGTAAACTAACATCTTAGCGAATTAAAGCCTATTAAACCTAATATAATGTTGCTTCTGTCGACGTCGAAGCACTTGTAGAATATTTATAATCTCGATTCTTACCAGCTTTGTATATGCAAGTAGAACCTCCACAAAATCTATTAACACTGGTGGATACGCACAAATACCGTGGATTTGTCAAGAGTTTTATTTATGTATTTATTTAAGTACACATATAGACATGTATGTGTGGTGTAAAGTAATTTCTACGTCCAGCAGTAGACTCTTGTAGTTTTAGTGACATGTTTTCTCAGCAACGTTTTCACAGTTTTTGTTAATCATTTCATCCCAAGCAAGATAATAAAGCCACTAAGATGCAAGGGTTACTGCGTGTTAGAGAGTATTTGGAAAAATACTATTAAAGAGTGAGAATAATAAATTTGGTTTGGTTTGATTTGTTTTACGGCATATCAACCTGAATGTGTTATTTAATGCAGACAAAATTTTTATTTCTGGTAATATTTTTTCAAAAATGTATTGCTGTTAATATCTTTTTTTACAAAAATGAATTTCTGGTAATATCTTTTTTTAATAATGTATTGCTGGTAATAATTTTTTTACAAAGTATTTCTCGTATTAAGACCTATTTTTACACTGAAATAGTGTTTTGACCTCAGTTTGGGGGTTAACTATTTATCCATAGTTGGGGCTCTAACTGGTGCTACCACCCCGGGTCAGAGTGGACCTGTGAACACCAGCAATTACGAGGTGGTTCCACGCTCCTCAAAACCTCCTGAGCAGAAGCCTTGCAGTTGGACGCAGTTTATCGTCATACCCAGGGCGGGAGAATAATAAAAGAACAAGAATTCAGAAGATACAAGGTATCGATTGACATTGCATTTAAAAAAATTTAAAGACCAAAGTGAATTAGGGAGCCAGAAATCGGAAGAGAGTTCCACAAGCGAGAAGATCGAGAAAAGAAATTGTTAACATAGGCACGGTGGGGTAATGGGTAGCGGCTCGGATTGAGGAATCGGAGATGTGAGTTCTAATTCCAGTCGGAACTTACGTGTTAATACCTTTGGGAAAGGTATGAATCCTCTTGTTCTTCCCACTCCCAGCTATGGGTTAATATCAGGACAGAACGGGTTTTATAGCCATGGATGGCAATCGGTCAAGGAGAATGTAACTCTGAATTCATAATTGTATGTAGCCTTGGCGTAGAACATACTATACAGCTAAAGAAACGATTGTTGGCATTGGCTCAATGATCCTGACTACGGTTGAGTAATGATGGTGATGTACAACACTCATAGGGCAAATTTGGTGCAAGGGGAGTAGAGTGAAACATTGAGTAACCTATCTGTGTAAATGGATGATATGGGAATAGCACAAAATACTTTTCAATAACAAAACAATTAAGAGACAGGAAATTTCGTTAGAAACACCGAAGCTGACTTTAATTCTAATATGTTAACTAATGTCACCGGATCTAACCAACGCCTTTCTCCACTGTGCCATGTGTCCTTCAGGACATCTGTCTAAGAATTTCAGGGTATTATAAACCTAATGTCTTCAGCAACCATTTTTACCATTGCCGAAACGTTGTAATGAATATGGCAACAAAGATGAGGACAATAGTCCGAATAATGTAAATAATGTACATAATACCTCATCTCAGAAATATAGACAGATACTAAGGAAGTTTTAAGGGAAATAGAAAGAAAAAGACAGATATTTAGACTTCGAAAAAAACCCTTGACATTTCTGTGATAAGGAATAAGTAAGGAGGGCGTGGAGAATTTGACACAGCTCACATTCAAGGTAAGAGAGACAAAAGGAAACATAGAGGGACCTACATATTTAAAAAAAAATCATTTCACCCCAAGTAAGGCAATAAAGCCACTAAGACGCAAGGAGTTACTGAATGTGAGAGAATATAAGAAAAAGAAAACATTATTACGGAGAGAAAACAATAAAAGAACAGGAATTAAGAAGACAGAAGATAACGATTGATTTAAATGTTTCAAGATCAAAATTCATTGGAAAGCAAGAAACCGGAAGAGAGTTCCACAACCGAGAAGTACGAGAGAAGAAACTGTTAGCATAGAACTTACGGTTGTATCTAACTATTTGGACTGTAAAATGATGAGACCTAACCGCCAATCTAGTACTGTGTTTAAATTCATAAAGTCTAGGTACCAAAGAGAAAAGACCATCAGAACAACTTATTAATATAATGTTTATAGAAAAGAGGCAGGGAAGTTACATTACGGCGGTGGAGAAGTAACTGAAGCCGAGATGCCGTGTCAGGACCGATAACATTACAGATTCATCTTTTCTTATTTTATCAAGAATCGCTAAATATATAGCAGGAGAAGAAGACTAGATATGGCAGTAATATTCAATGCCTGGACGAATGGCAGACTATTAAATGTATGAAATCGATTTGTTTTTCCACTTTATATCAGCGGAAAACATTAACCCCAGAAGGCGCAAAAAGTCTGTCTCTTGGATGTTGGCATCAGCCATACTGTTGGAAGGCAAAAATAAATAAATAAATAAATAAATAAATAAATAAAATAGAAAAAAGAGGTACCCTTCAAATGACTAAAAAGGTGTTGTTTTATTTTTGACGCGTTAAAATTAACAAGCCGTTTCTTGCCCCATTTAACAACAGATTGTAGGTTATTTTTGAGATCAGCATCCAACTTGAGCTTATCTTATCATTAAGACAAGCATAAACAGTTGTTTCATCAGCATGGATACCAAGTTGAGAACTGATGATATCTAGAAGGTAGTTGATGAAAATTAGAAAAAAGCGTAGGTTAAAGCATAGAGCCCTGTGGGACACTTGCATTAATGCAAAAAGATCTAGAGGTGTGGCCGTTCAAGAAAGAAAAATCATTTCGCATCTTAATTGCATCATATCAAAAATGAATCCCGAAATAGCATAATTTTCCTACCTGAGAAAACCAGCAAGAAGACCCCTGTCAAATGCCTTCGCGACATCCAAATCAACAACCCGAACATATATAAACACTTTTTGCAATAACCGGTAATGCATCAGCAGTTTCGGCTTTGTGCCATGTCTATGCTATACAACAGAAATATGGTTCTACAGAAGGATACTGAGAATAACATGGACTGAACATGTGGACAACAACGGAGTTTTAGAGAGAATGAAAATCAAAAGGATACTAAGACTTAACATCATAAAGCGGCTATCGACATTTATAGGGCGCATAATGAGGAAAGAGGGCTTGGAAAATCTGATACTCACAGGACAGATCGAAGGCAAGAGGGACAGAAGCAAAAAACGCATGACATAGTGAGTAATCGGTAATGCATCAGCAGTTGATGTAGAGAAACGTTTTCTTCGGCGATGAAGACGAATCTTGAAGCAACAGAAATCTGATTCTACAAAAGGATGCTAAGGATACTGTTTGAGCGACGACGAATGTTTAGAGAAAATGGAAACAAAAAAGAAACTGATAATATCAGGATGAGACAGTTCATGAAAAAAGAGGGCTTGGAAAATCTGATACTCACTGGACAGATTGAAGGCAAAGGAGACGGGGGAACTATTCTTCGTGCTTGTTGAACTTTCTGCCTTCGGACGGAGAGGAAACTAGACGAGACTATGCCGAAGGGCAAAATCTTGTATGGGGAGGTAGACAAACCCAACCTCGTTATTTCGGGGTCTACGGGGAATTTTTGCCCGGGCCTACGTGCTCGGCAAAACCCATGTTAAACCGGCCTTGTGCCACATGCCGCTCTGTGGGGAGCTCGGGCAAATACAGAGACGGGGAAAACAATATAAGAACCCTTAGTGAGCTTGAGGATGGCGAAACAGGGTTTAGGAGAGATAACAGAAAGACAAAATTTATTAAGAGCTACAAAGGAGAGGAAGTTCTGGAGAGCCATGTTTTGAAGGGAAACGGCACATAAAGAAAAAGTAGAAAGTAGATAATGAGCTTTTGTATAACAGGGCTTTGGAGTGATAGTAATGAGACAACCATTGCTTAGAGCTACTAAGGGGAGGACGCTGTGAAGGACCATATTTTCTGAAGGGACGCGTCAAATAGAAGAAGATATTAACGCACCAGGCAGCTCACCAGATAATAGACTAAAGCGCATCTACTTCCACCATGGCCCCTTCGTTTTACTGAGTCATAGGATCTTGCAAAATATTCGGACACTTGGCAAAAGGACGTTTTAATCCTGTCAAGTTGACCGACAGCAGGGTACAATCTTCGAACCCCACCGCGTCCACCCACCCTGCCATCCATCCGCTGCACCCATTTTTTTTTTTTTTTTTTTATCTGTCGACCCCATCACCCCTACAGTCCGACGCCTGCCCATCCCGAAATCGGTCCGTTCCCTCCAGCCAGACTGTTTATTTTCCGGCCCCTACCACTTTCGCCGCTTGCCGATTTGGTATTATTTTAACCCCCTTTTTGGACTTCATTACGTTTTCTGATCACTCTGTGGCCGCCGTCTCCCAAAAGGTGCACACAGATACACGCGCGTATATCCACACGCATATATCTACACGCACAGACGTTCACACACAAACTCACGCATATATCCACGGGATCATATAAAGACATATGCATGCACACAACTATACGCAATGCCGTACATACACATATGCGTTCAGAGACGCATCCATATACACCCAGTCAAATATCCACGTCTTCACACAACCTATTCCAAACGTCCTTTCCTTGCTACAAAGAAGTTGATCGAACGAACTAAAGAGAGAGGTGATACAGAAAGAGTAAGAGAGAGAGAGAGAGAGAGAGAGAGAGAGACAGACAGACAGACAGAAACTGATTAGAGAGAGTAGTAAGAGAGAAAAGTGGTTGATCGACTGATATAGAGAGTAAAAGAGATAAAGAAAGAGAAAGATCGCGATAGACAAAGAGCAAGAGAGAAAAAGGAGAAAGTGGAAGACAGAGAAAGCGAGACACAGAGAATGTAAAAGAGTGGGAGAGAGTTAGAGAGAGAGAGAGAGAGAGAGAAAACAGGAGTGAAAAGGAGGGACAGAGAGAGCGGTGCATCGGCTGTGAGTGAATGGGATATAGAAAGGGAGACATCGAGAGAGGATTAAAAGGAAGAGATCGAAAAAGAAAGAAAGAGTGATAAGGACTGAGAAAGGAAACTGAGAGACAACATAGATTATCTTATCTCTCGATTTCTCTCTTCCTCTCTATCTGTCTCTTCATCATTCTTTGTTTTACTCTCTCTCTCTCTTTCTCTATCTTTCTAGAGAAAGGGACAGAAAGAGAAAAAAGTTAGAGAGAGAGAGAGAGAGAGAGAGAGGGGGTAGAGAACATTGCTGTTTCTTTTCATTTCCTTTGTCATAACATGTGGAGTTCTTCTATATGCCGTGTCCCTTCAGGACGTAGACGATTATGGCTCACCTCAATTTCCTTTCCTTTGTAACTACTGTGTAACCCGGATATAAGAGACCCGGATATAAGAGAAACCCGGATATAAGAGAGATTTTTTCTGGTCCCAAATTAGAGCCTGTGTTAATGTATACAAAATAGAACAAACCCGGATATAAGAGAAACCCGGATATAAGAGACTTCTTCTCCGGTCCCGACAACTCTCTTATATCCGGGTTACACTGTATTAATATATTTTTTTCTTTTTGTTATCTCTCCTAAACCCTGTTCCGCCATCCATTTACTCAAGCTCACTAAGTACTCTTATGTTGTTTTCCCCGTCTCGGTATTTGCCCGAGCTCCCCACAGCGCGGCATGTGGCACAAGGCCGGTTTAACGTGGGTTTTGCCGAGCACGTAGGCCCGGGCTAAAATTCCCCGTAGACCCCGTAATAACGGGGTCGGGTTTGTCTACCTCCCTATACGAGATTCTGCCCTTCGGCATAGTCTCGTCTAGGTTCCTCTCCGTCCGAAGGCAGAGAGTTCAACAAGCAAGAAGAGTTTAGCGTTAGGTTCCCCCGTCTCTTTTATCTTCAATCTGTCCTGTGAGTATCAGATTTTCCAAGCCCTCTTTTTTCATGAACTGTCTCTTCCTGATATTATCAGTTTCTTTTTTGTTTCCATTTTCTCTAAACATTCGTCGTTGCTCAAACACTATCCTTAGCATCCTTTTGTAGAATCACATTTCTGTTGCTTCAAGATTCGTCTTCATCGCCGAAGAAAACGTTTCTCTACATCAACTGCTGATACATTACCGATTACTCACTATGTCATGCGTTTTTTGCTTCTGTCCCTCTTGCCTTCGATCTGTCCTGTGAGTATCAGATTTTCCAAGCCCTCTTTCCTCATTATGCGCCCTATAAATGTCGATAGCCGCTTTATGATGTTAAGTCTTAGTGTCCTTTTGATTTCCATTCTCTCTAAAACTCCGTTGTTGTCCACATGTTCAGTCCATGTTATTCTCAGTATCCTTCTGTAGAACCACATTTCTGTTGCATAGCATAGACATGGCACAAAGCCGAAAGTGTGGCGCACCTAGTGCGGATCGAATTCACTTCTCAGTCGTAATTGACAATGTTGTTAACCATTACAACACGTCGAAGCGCCCGATGTGTAGCATATATAAACAGAGTACAAAATTATAAATACATATATTTGCAACCTTACCGACTTAATGTTGATACAGTCTATTAATAATACGTGGTGGTGAGGTAGTGGCTATCAGCGCCGAGAGTGAAATCGGTCGATTCTGTGTCGACCACTAATGTCCTCGGGAAGATCATGGCTCCATAATTATCTAACAATAGGTTAAGTAGCAAGGTAGACTGAGCTCTTTTGCCTTGAGATAACAATCATTCCCGGAAAAGAAAATGAATTCAAAACAAGTCTGAAGAGGTCTGGGGTCCGTTACTTTATCTTACCTCAGATATAGCATTTTTTTGCTATGGCAGCATTACATGTGGTTGTCCCTGACGTCTAATGCAATATTTTTGAATTTTATTCCCCCTCCCAAACGAATTCAATATAAACATTTCTACTTCATATGTCACTTTCGATCCTCATTGCTCCATACTTTCGGCCTTGTGGGAACCTCGATATGGCGTAATGGTTAGCGAGCTTGTCTCGCTAGAGTAATTACGACTGAGTAGTGAGTTCGATCCTCACTGGGTGCTCCCTACCTTCGGCCTTGTGCCACTTCTATGCTAAGCTTAGAAAATCTGTATTCCCTCTCATGTCACACAATTATTTCCTATTAGTAACAAGGTGAAACAAATTTGTTTGACTAAAACAAGAAGATTTAGGTGCTGTGTGATAAGAACAAAGTACTTATAACCCTATTTCTAAACTTGTTCAGAAATATCTAAACTGTCAGCTGTATACAATTATTTTCTCAGGTCAATAATTAAAAATAGCTTTGAGTGAATGAAGTTTTAATGAGGACCATTCTTCTTCAAACCTTGTAGACTGGCACTACAGAATCATAAAGAACTGAACCAAATAACAGAAATAATGTCACATGAAAACTTTCAACAACAACTAAAATGGATAGCGCCAAATAACTCAAAGAGAAAATAATGGCATAAAGATGTTGACATTCCACACTACTTCAAACAAAAGGTTAGGAAAGAAACTCCCATCAATACTGGAAAGAGTGATAATGGCTACTGGACTTGAGAGAGCTATTTTTCTGAAAAATTATTTTAAGAGCGAGATTTTTTATAAAAATTCAGCAAGTATTGACCAATTTCAATGGGAGCATACATTTTATTTCACCCCCACCCCAAACCGAATTCAACATAAACATTTCTGCTTCATATTCAATCTCATGTCACACAATTATTTCCTATTAGTAATAAAGTGAAACAAATTTTTTTGACTAAAACAAGAAGATTTAGATGCTATGTGATAAGAACAAAGTACTTATAACCCTGATGCTGAATTTGTTCAGAAATATCTAAACTATCAGTTCTATACAACTGTTTTCTCAGATTAACAATTAAAATTAGTCAGAAAATAGGAAAATAATAAAGAATTCTTTTGAAATAAGCATTTATTTTTTAAGAGAAGACAAATCTGAAAGGATTATCCACTCGTTCTTAAAGAGCAAGGAATTTAGCATCCATTTAAAAATATCAAACGACAAATTCTTGATTTAAACATGGAAGCCATGCTTGGTGTCTGTAGCTTTTTAAAAATAAAGATTTTTTTTTTAAATATAAAAATAATTTATAAATGACTCTTCCTTTTAACTTGGGATACACCTGGTTATATTTCAGGCGCACTAGTTAAGAACTGCTTCTCTAATTGATTACAGGATTCGTGATGTTACGTACAAGAGGTACTTTTTAATTATTAGGTTGGTGCAAAAATAATGACGTAATAATGCCGTTTTTTGACGTATTGTTTAACGTCGAAAAACGACATTATTACGTCATTACTTTTGCACCAACCTAATACTTCTGCTTATCTACGACGACAGGATTCTGTCACAGTGTTCAGACGTAATGTTATCCTATTTCTGTCACATATTAGGCGTTGTCGCCAGTTCCGTTGCCCTCTCAACTGGACTGCGACCTGAACTTGGGTATTCCATGCCATATTGTTTTTATTCATTTCACCTCAAGCAAGGCAATAAAGACACTAAGACGCAAGGGGGGGGTTACTAGCTGTAAAAGAATATGGGAAAAAGAAAACATTAAGGAGACAGGATAATAAAAACAAAAATTATTAAAGAAATTAAATTAAGAAGACAGAAGATAGCGACTGACACTGCATTTAAAATTTTGAAGATCAAAGTGTATTAGAAGGTAAGAAGCGTTTTACAAACGAGAAGAAACTATGAGACTAGATACTTACATTTACATTTAGCCATTTCAATTATAAAATGATCAGACATAACAACTAATTTAGTAGGGCGCTTAAATTCGTAACCTCTTGGTAACAAAGAGGAAAGGTCAACAGATTAACTAACTTATACGATATTTATAAAAAAGACACAAGAAAGTACGTTACAACGGCGGGAAAGCGACTGATGCCGAGATGCCAGGTCAGGACCGATAACATTACAGATTCTTCATTGTATTTTAACAAGAATGACTACATGCACAGCACAAGCGTGAAACCAGATGTGACAGCAATGTTTAATGCATGGACGAATGGTAGACTTATAAATGTGTAAAAACGCAAGGGGTTACTGGTCGCAAAAATATATTGAAAAAGAAGTTCTTAATTAAGGAGAGAGAACAATAAAATAGCAGGAATTAAGAAGACAGAAGCTAACGACTGACTTTGCATTTAAATTTTTGAAGATCAAAGTTGACTAGGAAGCAAGATGCCGGAAGAGAGTTGCACAGGTGAGAAGTGCAAAAGAAGAAACTGTTAGCATAGAACTTACGGTTACATCTAGCCATCGGAACAGTAAACGGCTGAGACCTTTCAGCCAATCTAGTACGGCGCTTAAGTTAATAAAGTCTAAGTATCAAAGAGGAAAGCTCATTAGAGCAATTACCATAAGAATATTTATAGAATATACACAGAGAAACTAGTTTACGGTAGTGGGAAAGTGACTGAAGCCGAGATGCCAGGTTAGGATCAATAACATAGCAGATTCTTCTTTGTAATTTATCCAGAATCACTAAATACATAGCAGAAGCACCAGACAAGATATGTGACAGCAATATTCAATGCATGGACACATGTCCGATTCATAAATATGTAAGATATATTCTGGGAAGAAAAAATGTCTTGCACGACAGATTGAAGCACCACTTAATTGATGTTGTTCCCAGTTTAACCCTGACCTCGGATGGTTGCATCTGTTATAATTCCAACTATAGTCGATAGTAAATCCCCAAGAAAAAAATCAAAAACTTAGGAAAGTATAAAAAATACATTTTCATAATAAGAATACTAGCAATGATTTTTTATATTAAGATTACTAACAATACATTTTATGATAAAATATATATTTTTATAGCAAAAAACACATTTTTACATGAAATTACCAGCAATACATTTTAATATGAAATTACCAACAATACCTTTTTATATTGAAATTACCAGCAATACATTTTTATATTGAAATTACCAGCAATACATTTTTATATTGAAATTATCAGCAATACATTTTCTATTGAAATTACCAGCAATACATTTTTATATTGAAATTATCAGCAATACATTTTTATATTGAAATTATCAGCAATACATTTTCTATTGAAATTACCAGCAATACATTTTATATTGAAATTACCAACAATACCTTTTTATATTGAAATTACCAGCAATACATTTTTATATTGAAATTATCAGCAATACATTTTCTATTGAAATTACCAACAATACATTTTTATATTGAAATTATCAGCAATACATTTTTATTGAAATTGCAATAATTTTTATATTGAAATTACCAGCAATTTTTATTGAATTTACCAATAGTATATTTTTGCATTAAATTACCAGCAATACATTTTATATTAAAATTACCAGCAATACATTTTTATATTGAAATTAC
Source organism: Acanthosepion pharaonis (assembly GCA_903632075.3). Lineage (NCBI taxonomy): Eukaryota > Metazoa > Mollusca > Cephalopoda > Sepiida > Sepiidae > Acanthosepion > Acanthosepion pharaonis. The sequence continues at coordinate 82,582 of CAHIKZ030002664.1, forward strand.
CAGCAATACATTTTTATATGAATTTACCAACAGTACATTTTTGCATTAAAATTACCAGCAATACATTTTATATTGAAATTACCAGCAATACATTTTATATTGAAATTACCAGCAATACATTTTAAAAATACGAAAAATACATTTATTATCTACAAATTATATATCTAAAAACACGTTTGCTCTGAAATCATAAAATGATGTAGTTGACGGCATAACATTGCCTACAAAATATTTAGATTCCGGCATTAAATAACGCATAGAGATTGATATGCCGCCAAACAAAATCAACCAACCTCGTCTTCACGCTAGATGCTAAGTACTTAGCATCCAATCTGACGAAATTAAACTTACTTTCATTGATGAAGAACACCATTGTTCAATTTGCATCGGTCTAATATTCTTGTTGGCAAAGGGTAGTCTATCTTTTTGGTTTTTCGCCAGGAAAATGAAAGGTTTAAAAAAAAAAGAGAACATTACATAAAGTTCTGCTTAACACAACTTATATATATTGTCTTTGAGAAATTTGCATGCCAAATTCATCGGTAGTCTGTCAAAGCCGTCCGTTGTGCAGAGACTCTGATAATAGCCTGATTTTATATTGCAGTCGTTTTCTGTCTTGGTGTTTTAAAGGGACCAGCATTATCATAAAGCTTTAATATTGTAAAAAACAAAAACAAAACAAAAACAAAACAAAAACTAAACAAACAAACAAAAAACTCCATAATATTTTATTTAGATTTCTTGACATATTTTACAATAGCAGAAATCGTCTTCCTTTGAGTTTTAATGTGCCCACCCTGTACCTGATTGATTCAACCTCGCAACAGATTGTGATCATTGTAATTTAGAAATCAATGTTGCAGACGAATAAAGAATATATATTTTTATATTACAATGTTCTCCATATTTTATTAGGAAATTATCACACTTGGTATCACGTGTGCCAAGTTTGGTATCAACTGACAACGAAACCAAAAGACAGAGGGACATAAAGAGTAAGACAAAAAGAGAGAGTGGGTGGAGTGACATAAAGGGAGATAATAATGACTTACTTATACATAATCTACTAATTAACCCATAGATTAGGTGAGAAGAAGTGGATTCATACCTTTCCCAAGAGTATTTGCGCCTAAATGAACGATTGGAATTGGAACACGGCTCTCCGATTTCCAAGTGCGAGCTGTTATCAATTACACCACGCACGCATCCAAGCTTACAACACCTGTAATTTCCAAGAGGTCACTCATCTTGTTACTAACCAGGCTCGACGTTGCTTCTTCGGTGATCGTACGGGAACCAGTGTTTCAACTTGCAATGTCCGTAAGCCCCTCTCCTGGATCAGTGATGCAGTTTGGTGATAGTCAGGGATAAAAAGAGATAGAAGGGGACAATTAAGGATGATGGAATTTGGTTGGGTTTTTTATTCCTAACTGCAGTTGAGTGAATTCGAACCTGAAATTTTGCAGATGATTATCAGTCATCACGTTTTAGTTTTTGTCTATTCGATTTCGCATTGTCAGGATATAGTTTTTCCTTCTTTCTTTTTATTGGGAATCTTTCTTTATTTTTTCCTTCAACGTGCAGCTTTTATTTCGTTCATTTTTTTTGTTTTTTGGTGCTTTCATTTGTTTTCTTTTTTCTGCATTTTTTCTGGTTTCTTTTATATTCGTTCATTCCATCACATTCGTTTTGACTCCATTTCTCTTTCTATTCTTTACTTTCTTTCGTTCTATTTCTTTCATTTTTTCTTTCATTTTCCCTTAATTTTTTCTTTCATTTTTTCTTTCATTTTTCCTTCATTTTTTCTTTCTTTTTTCTTTCACTTTTTCTTTCATTTTTTCTTTCATTTTTCCTTCATTTTTTCTTTCATTTTTTCCTTCATTTTTTCTTTCATTTTTTCCTTCATTTTTTTTTCATTTTTTCTTTCTTTTTTTTGCCATTTCCTTTGTTCCTATTACATTTTGTTTGTTTTCTTTTTTTCCCATTAATTTCTCTTTTTTTTTCATTTCTTATTGTTTCTTCCAGAATACGCTGGTTGGCTGAAATGTTCATAGGCTGACTATGAAAGTATTACACCAGACCTGTGAAATATTGCATGCATTAATTTCAACTCTTCTTATTAATAACTGCATTGTTCGGACAACTCACCAGAATTTCAGCAATTAACTGCTGTTTTTTTTTAATCTTCGTTATTTTATTACTAAGTTTGATTTACTTGATTAATTTATGTGCTACTTCGGTGATCTTATTATTGTTGTTAGGTTGTTTTTGTTATTTATTTGTTTGTGTGTATCTGTGTATGTGTGTATGCGCGTGTGTGTATGTTCGTAATTGTCAAATGTCGTGGTTATTTCTACTTTCCACCATTTTCATCTCCCTTTATAATTACTTCCTGTTCATTTTACTTATTTTTTCTCATTTCGTTCTGTTTGTTAAATTTTTTCATTTTCCTTCGTTCTGTTTCCTTCATTTTTTTGTTTATTCTTTTTCGCGTTTCTTTCGTTCCTATATCATTTTATTATTTTGTTAAAAAAAAATTAATTTCTATTTTTTCATTTCTTACAGCTTCATAATTATAGATTGTTTTTTTTTTGTTTTACGGCATATCAGCATCAGTGGAATATTTAATGCAAACGAGTTTTTTATTGTTGGTAATATTTTAATTTCTAAAAATGTATTTCTGGTAATAATTAAAAAAAAAAAATTTCTGTTATTAAAACCTATTTTCACACTTTCATAACCAGTTAAATTTAACTATTTGCCCATAGCTGGGAAAGAAACAAGGTGCTACCACCCCGGATCAGGGTGGAATGGAACACCAGCAACTAAGAGGTGGTTCCAATGTTCCTTAAAATCTTCTGATCTTGCTGTTGGGCGTAGTTTATCGTCTTACCCAGGACGCGGATGTAGTGAGTGGGATGAAAAAGTGCAGAGGCTTGATATGAAGCAATGATGGCACAACTTTGACATGTTGCATGCGTTAATTTCGTCTCTTCTTATTAATAACTGCATTGTTTCTTTCCAGGCAAACTGGCATCTGACTTCAAATGTAACAAGTAGCGTCTTCTCTTGGTATCGTGGTGTTATCAAGTACCCCTGGAAAAAGGGTTTATCCCTAAGGATATTCATCTTGAAAGGGTTGCTGTATAAGGGGATGATGCTCCAGCTTTGTCAACAGTGTAAAAGTGGGCAGCTGAATTTAGGAGGGGGAGGGAGAGCCTTGGAGATGACCCAAAATCTGGACCTCCTGCAACTGCCGCTATCGAGGTAAACATTGATTGAGTTGACCACATGATAATGTCAAAAGAAGGAGGAGGAGGAGCAGGAGGAGGAGGAGGAGAAGAACAAGATGGGGGAGAAGAACAAGAAGAAAAGAAGAAGAAGAAAAGGGATAATATTATTAATAATAATAATAATAATAACAAAAAGTGCCTCCGTATTGATATGGCAGTCCCTGCAGACTGCAACGTATCTTTGAAGATATTCAAAAAGCTATCAAAATACAAGGACCCTGAAATAGAAATCTCAAAAATGTGGCATATGGGAACATCAACTATTCCCGTTGTAGTTGGAGCCGTATGATTGGTTGGAAAAGATTCCAGTAGACTAATTGAAGGGATTCCTGGAAGTCCATGCCTCAAAGAGATACAAAAAATTGTTCTGACAAGTACAGCCCACATTTTACGAAGGGCTTTATCTATGTAATTTTTTTTTTCAGTGGAAAGTGTCATGATGCCATTTCCAACCTTAGGTCCCTGGGTAGGACCTGGAAAGAAATGTGTAAACGCCAGATATCAAAGAAAATAATAATAATAATAATAATAATAATAATAACAAAAACATCACAGTTAAAAAAAATCATAGTTCCGGTTTCTTCGATATTCAAAAAGGTAGACAAACCTCCGGTTTTTATTAGCCTCAAAATGGCAGACACGGGTATAGTTTTTACGATAAACGAAAAGTTAGACGTATGTCTGGTATTATGATCGTATCAAAAAGGTGGACATAGGTCCAATTTACACTGGAGGCAAAAATATAGACACTGGATATCACATGCAAGTCGAAAAAATTATGACATAATGAAAATGTTAAAAAACTACTTCGAAGAAAAGTTTAAGAAGCTTCTAGCAAAACAGCTCTCGAGAAACCTATTTTCCTGAAAACCTTTTTATGAGAAAGTTTTTATAAATTTCAACCGACGGTAGTATCGATGGCTCGATCAATGGATGTCTAATGTTTCCTTATAAGGAAACAGCTAATATTACCATTACAATTTATTGCTCTAATAAATACCCCTGCGAAAATATTAATAATTTCATGAGTAAATGATTGCACCTCTGTCATCAACAGAGTTCATTACAGTTTTTACCCACAGGGCAAAGGTATCATCGCAAATGTTTGTTGTCAAATATTAGAGGAATGAAAATAGAAAGCAATAGTTCAAGTAATGAGATCCATATGATTTCACCGGAAAATGTATCATTTTGCTGGAGGACAATACACAACCACACGTTGGTCGAATCACACTGCAAAATTCCTACGCCTGAAAATAGAAAACTTAGTCCCATTCGCAGTTCTCACAAGTTATATAATCACCAAATGATCTTTTTTGCAAGTATGAAGTAAAAAAAAAACAAAAAACGTTCACATAACAGTCGGACCTACGGTTCTATAGAACAGAAAATATTGAAAAATCTTTTGACAAATTTAAACCTCCGTGCTCAAAAAAAAAAAAAAAAAAAAAAAAAAACGGTGTGAAAAGGAAGGTTTTTCCGTTGACACCACAATTATTTTTTTAACTACCTTTCATCCTCGGCAATGTTCGTTGTTTTAAAAAGCTATGATTAGAATTTCAATAAAACCTAGAAATATAATGAAAGGGAATTTAGACATTTTATTTGTTCTTGAGGATTGACAACAAAAATAATAAACACATTTTATTTATTACAATGTTTATTAGAATGGTTGGCAAAACAACGGCTATTTTTTTAATGAAATCACCCCACGCAAGGTGATAATATCACTAAGACTCAATGGGAATTTTTGAATTTTGGAAAAAAAAAGTAATAAAATTTTACTCCTGTTCAAAAAACCGTGGAGAAGTGTGAACCGGACGAGAAGCAAACCTATCGAATCCTCTTTAGTAAAAAAATAAATAAATAATAAATAAATAAAATAATAAATAAATTTTCAGAGTTTAGGCGATGACGTCAGAGTTTATGTAGACTTTAGAAGGAAACTGAAAACCAAAGCTAAATAGGAAACAAAGGATAAACGTCTTCTCCGTGGAATAGGCGAATCTATCTACTCCTATTGTCAATTGATTCGAACTTTATAAAATAGTAAATAATAAGGATTTCCTTATAGCTGGATCCCAAATTTTATTAATTTAGTAAATAAATAAATTTATGTATAAAAACTTGTTTTCACATATATTTCTATATAAATTGCTAAATGATAAATATTGCATTGCATTAGTTTTTTAAATTATTGTAAATATAAAATTATTCTTGTAAATCTAATAAATATTTCTATAAATATTTCGCATGTATAGGTTTTATTACAATTCTAATCCTCGTTTTTTAAAAGAATGAACGTTGTCGAGGAGTGAAGGTAGTTAAAATAATAGTGGCGTCAAGGGAAAAAAGTCTCCTTTTTGACACGTCTTTTTTTTCCGGCACGAAGGTACAAGTTTTCTGGATCTTTCTTCCATGTTGATATTTTATAAATGATGAATTATCATTGTTACATAGCTAACTATTCGCACAAGCATATTCATTGTTTCGTCCGGTAAATTTCCGATCTTAAGAAGATCGGAAATTTAATGTCTAACGTCGTTTTCGGAATCTCGATTCATTCTTTCTTCCGCTGAAACGGAACACATGCTATGTCAAGGATTGAACCCAGAACTGTCAGGAAACCGTCCCCTTGTATGTATCTTGTCCCTTCTGGAATTGGCAATCATGACTCTCTAAATTTCCCACTCCTTTGTAACCTTTAATAAATTTGGACTTTTTGTTACAAGCTCCTAAAAACCAGTTCAGTCATCCATTTACTCAAGCTAGGTAGTTTATACGCTGTTTTTCCCAGTCCCTCTTGCCTTAAATCTGCCCTTTGAGTATCAAATTTTCCAAACCCGCTTTCCGCATTATGTGCTCTAGAAATTTAAACTATTTTTATGTTAAGTATAATTGTCGTTTTTCTCCAAAATATCGTCGTTGTGCACATGTTCGGCCTAATGTATTCTCATCATCCTTCTGTAGAACCACATTTCTCTTCTTCATCTGTAAGGAGATTGTCCAGCATTCACTGCCATGTAGGAGGATTTATATTATATAACAGTTAAGTTTCCTTTTCTTTGTTTCGAAAGAAATTTTACTGTTTCTTAATACTTTGTTTAGCTTTTGAAAGGCATCTTTAGCTATGCCAATGCGCCTCCAGATTTCAATGTCGCACTTTCCGTTCCGTGTTAAACACTTCCCAGGTATTTAATTTTTTGTATTTGTTTGATTTTGGCATTTCCAATTTTTAATTTGCATTTTAGGCTGTCCCTTTTTCTAACTATTTAGTCATCTCTTCTCGTTTTTCTTTTGCTTTCACGTGCGTTCTGTAGGAGTTCTTGTAGTTTCTTATCTGTCTCTATTATCAACAATGTGTCATCTGCATATCTTATGGTGTTAAGATTGTGGCCGCCAATAATGAATCCTCTTACAGTTTTTTGTGTATAAATGTATATGACTAGTGAGTAAGTCAAAATGACTTAATTCCCTTTATAGTCTACCAATAGAAGGTTGGCCAATCAGAAGCCGCAGAACACTGTATCCGTCGTGTATAAAGGCGGCCATCTTTGTTTACCCTACCGGGATGACCAGAGCCAACTTGTCAAGCGAACATGACAGACAGAAGACATACGCTCTGCTACTTTGCTGCGATATCCACTGCGAACCTGAACTACGCTTTCCTAATGTCTCCGAAATATTCACTGCCAACCTCTGGATTCTATACTCGAAGACGACCGTCATGAATTTGTAACAGGTAGGTTTTCTAGTTGTCTCAGAATCGCCTCACCGTGTTCGGTCCTGCATTGCTGTCCCCAGATCCCGCAATGTCCAACCCCGACTCCCGAGCTATGGTATCTGGGAAAGTCAATTTTCGCGAGAAGACACTCGCAGAAAGAGTAAGGATGAGACGATTTCCCCGTCTGCTCGGTGGCAGTGGCCGGCAAACTCTAATCATTTTTGTTTCAGCTTAATAGAAATTGGTCACAGTTCTTCGTAAATTGTGTTAAGCCTTGCATGGGATCTCTAACTGATGTTCTGGATTTTTGTAACTAGATTTCGATATGTTTCATTCAGTCGTCTTTCAAGACAAACAGATCCAAGTTTCGGATCTATTTAGGTCTTCCGGTATATCACTACT
>CAHIKZ030002664.1:95000-160000 GCA_903632075.3 Acanthosepion pharaonis
GTGCCATGTTTTTACTGGATGTCAGTTATCAGTTATCTCCTGTTAATTTCCCTCTGCCTTAACCGGGTATTGAACTCACACTCTTTCGGTCCTGTAACGCCTTTATCCACTGTGCCATGTGTCCTTGAGGGCATCTGTGTATGAATTTCTGGTTATTATAAACCTAATGTCTTCAGCAACCATTTTTACCAGTGTTCATATTGCATGTTTTTACCAGAGCTTATATTGCAACTTTTGTTGTTATTATCGTTTTTCTCTGGAACTCCTTATTACTGGTTCCCATATTGTATTTATTTCTATGCTTGGTCGGCTCAGGAGTTTTTTGTGGCCTAGCATATATGCTGATTCCTTAAGTTTACGAATTTTCCAGTGGTGTTCCTTGTCTATGATCTCAAACTGATCTCCATACGTGGTCAGCCACGCCTGATTTTTCCACTTCCCCTCGTGTTACAGTTTTCTGGTGTTCTTGAAGCGTTACCTTAAGGGGGCAGCCTGTCTCCTCTTTATATTTCTTTCCGAAGCTGCTCGGTATAGCGTACACACAGTCTTTAGTCATGTTCTCTTCTATGGGGGGTCTTACTCGGGAGAGATATCTGCGATGTGTCGTCCAGCTTTTGAAAGTTGTCCTGGTGTTATATGGACCGCAGATCCTTTGTATTTTCTCCGATAACCCCTTCACATAAGGCAGGCAGACTATTTTCTGAGTGTTGTTGCCCTCCTCTTGTACCCGCCTACCCCAGTTTTTGGGGGCTGCTGCCATGTACCCAGGGTAGTTGTTACATTGTAGGGTACTACTCAAACTGACCAATTCTTCATCTAATGTCTCTGGGTCGATACATATGACTTTTGCTCGGTGTTGTAAGCAGCGGACGATCCCTTTATTCATATAAATTTAAACCGCCAATACCCAGAAAAATCAATTGTAATTTAAGAATAGGGATTTTAAAATTTACTTAAAATCTCAGAATCAATATTACACACGTTCATGTGACATCGTAAATATTTAAAAGTAAAAATAAACAACGCAATGTATCTAACTGTGACAAATTATGATACAAGAGCATCATAGGGATACTAAAAATCAGGAATAGGAGTAATTCTTGATAGGAATTAACTATAGTAAAAAGAAACGAACTTTGCAGGAACCGACACGAAATGGGAACAATTCCATTACAATTTTGATTCATCCGTTAACTTGAAAGATTTTTTACAAGATGATGTCACACTGTGCAAAGCCCAGGAGCCACTCCAGGTAGAGGGCTAAAGAGTAAGAGGAACAACCCCAAGCAGAGTGACAATTCCACCAAGACGCAAAGAGCCAGCGGAAGCGAAAGACATAGAAAAATACTTTAGAAGGAATCGGAAAGCCATTCTTAAACAGAAAACAAGATATAGACCTCTACTCCTGTTAAAAAAAAAAACAAAGAAAAAAAAGGGAGGAGGTGAACCTATCTCCTAATTATAAAATATAATAGGCAGGAATAATGTTTCTTCTTGCCAAACAATTTCTGCCCATATAATTCGAGCTTGTTAACCAGACGCTTCCCCCCTGTAGCTAAATGGTATAGCACGTTAGGTTATATGATGGTTACGCATAGGATAATGGGTCGATTCCGGTCGGAGGAGACATATTTTCTATGAAATTTCTCAGACATTCAGACCGGTAAATTTTGTTAATACTGTTTATTATAAACAGAGCATTTACTTAAATAATTGTATTCATAAAAATAACGTATAAATAATATATATATATATATATATATATATATATATATATATATATATATAAATGGTGGTACTCGTTTGGAAAAACCTCAGATAGCTCAACTTGCAGTAGAACAAATCGGTGCCTTGAGGTAAAATGAGGAATAAAAAAAAGAAAGAAAGAAGAACATGAAAACAAGGCGAAAACAATCGTCCAGTGTTTAAGCTCCAAAGCCAAAGAAAAAAAAACCCAATACGAGTAAAAAGACAACCACGTAAAGTGCTCAATATATTAAGTAGAGCAAAACCTATGATAATCCTAAGGAGCCAGGCAAACCTACCTAGGTTTCATGAAAACGGATCTTCAGGGTAAAGCCAGTTTTACCCTGATGATCCGTTTAGGTGTCTTATCAAGTGATTGTGTTCAACACCATCACTTGATAAGACACCAGAAGTTTTGAAACAAAATGGCTATTTTTGTAGTGATTTTATAACATATTTATGTTATATTTTTTCGAATAAATAATTATATATATATATATATATATATATATATATATATATATATATATATATTATAAAATCTTTTTTTGAAAACAAGTTTTTAAAAATCTTTTTCTGAAAACAAGTTTTTTAAATTTTTTTATAAAATCTTTTTCTGAAAACAACTTTTTATTATTTTTTTATAAAATCTTTTTCTGAAAATAATTTTTCAGGAAATTAGGCTTCTCAAGTCAATTAAACTTTATGTCTCTTTCTAGTGTCGATAGTAATGGTATGATAATGGTAATGTTATTGGTAATGTAATGGTAATGGTATTGTATTGGTAATGGTATTGGTAATAATAATTACAATGGTATGATAATGGAAACGTTATTGGTAATGTAATAGTAATGTTATTGTATTGGTAATGATATTGGTAATGGTAATAATAATGGCAATGGTATGATAACGGTAATGGTAATGTTAATGTAATGGTAATGGGATTGTATTGGTATTGGCAATAACAATGACAATGGCATGATAATGGTAATGGTATTAAATAGCCGTTTCCATACAGGAAACATTCGGCATTCATTGATCAAATAGGTAGCGTTACAGTCGGTTGAAATTTATAAAATCTTTTTCTTAAAACAATTTTTCAGGAAATTAGACCTCTCAGGTCCACTAACTGTTATCGCTCTTTCAGTGTCGGTGGTAATGGTATGATAATGGTATTGGTAATGTATTGGTAATGGTATTGTAATAGTATGGTATGGTATTGTAATGGTATTGTATTGCTGATCGTAATGATAATGGCAATAGTATAAGAATGGTAATGGTATTAAATAGAGGTTTCCATTCAGCGATATTCATTAACCAAATAGTGTTACTCTCTTGTGAAATTAATAAAATCTTTTTCTTCAGACACTTTTTCAGGAAATTAGATTTCTCAAGTTCACTAACTGTTATCGCTCTTTCTTGTATTGTTTAAAGCGTAGTAGGAAGTTAACATCTTGATTATAACATTATTTTCTCTATGTGCTACCTAATTTTATTGTTTCTCTTGTTGGAAGTCTTCGAGTTCTTGTGGGAGACGAATTATTCCCCACACTTCAACTTCTCTCTCACAGGAAGGATGTGGCAAGCTACTCGTTGCTTTATCACTACTTCTATGGAAAGTTCTTAGAAGAACTACATTCATTGGTACCGCCGCGTCTAACCTTCACAGCTAGGATCGGCCATGCCTCTTAAATTGTAGTAAACCACCCACATTTCCGTATTCCGTGAGTGAGAAATAAGTTCCACTCGAACAGCTTCTTCCAGCGAACCACTGCTCTGTGGAACAGACTCCCAAGGGGATATTTTCCCGATGACTACAATCTTAACCAGTTCAAGTCTAGAGCTAGAGTGGCTCCCGGATCTTTTACAATGCGAACCTTACTGTGCAAAAACCTTAATGATGTTATTTGGTATAGAGCATTGTGATTTAGAAGCGCCCGTCTATAGAGTCTGGTTAAAGATGGCTTTCTTGAACATTAGAAGGATTTATTCATTTGAAGACATTTTTATTAATTTTTCTGAGGAAACGGTTGTATACAGATGATAACTGAGACATTTCTGAAAGAGCTGGGCGCCAGGCATATCATCCATATGGAAAGTCTACATTTGACGAACCGATTAAGAATCTTTGCGCCTGCGATGTCAGTTTTGGGCCGTTTCTGAATTCACACAATTCCCCATCTAAATAATTAAAAGCAAATATTATGAAAGAGTCACGCGAACCTATCAGAATCATCCGAGATTGAATGTTTAAATCAACACAGGCACACTCAGATACATACACAGAGAGAAGGACAGATACAACACACGCGCACACATACACGCATACAGAGCGAAGTTAGTTAAGTTCAGCACCCGCACACACTTCACATACTGAGAAAAAAAAGAGACAGATTCAGGATACATATAGATATATAGAGCCAAATTCAACACACACAAGGATATTGAGAGAAAAAGAAAAAAGTCCCAAATTCAACACTTCACACACACGCACAAAGAGAATGAACCAAATTCAATGCACTTCACACACATATACACAGAAAATGAACCAAATTCAACATTTCACACATAGATTTCACACACAGACTTCACACACACTTCACACACACATAAACATATACACACACACAGTGAGAGAAAACAGTCCTAGTTTCAACACTTCACAAGCACACGCACACACAGACGTAGAGAAAATGAACCAAATTTAACACTTCACACACACATAGGCACTCACAGAAAGAAAATGAATCAAATTCAATACACTTCATAGACACATACACAGAAAATGATTCAAATTTAGACACTTCACACACACATACGCAAACACTGAGAAAATGAACCAAATTCAATACACTTCACAAATACACAGAAAATGAAGCAACTTCAATACTTCACACACGCATACACAGAGAAAATGAACCAAATTCAATACATAAAAAGCGGTGTTGTCTATATAGACTTTGGTTAAGAGTTCGCTATTAATCGTGACTTTAGTTCCTGAAACAGGCCACGGAATTTATTTTCTCAAATTGCTCAGGGACAGATTTTTATATTAGAAATAAAAAAAAATGAGGCAATAACGATTTCTGGGATATCGACCTATCAGAACGAAATAACTACCTCTTAAAGATGGCCGGAGAGTCAGTTAGTCAGTTATGTGCCATGCGTGATACACGCTTAGGCGATCATGTCATGACTGACGATGCAGATTTTTTCCTGCAGTAGGTTGCCATTTCTTTCTGCGGTAGTTCAGTTGCCATCAAAAGCTATAGAACCCGGTCTGTCCTGCTATTTACTCATAGTTGCGGGGAGAAAAAGAGGATTCATACCTTTCCTAAGATAAGTGAATGTAATGGATTCGCTTGGAATTCGAACTCGGCTCTCCGATACCTCAATCCGAGCCTCTATCCATTACTCCACAATAATCAAATGAATGGAATTGATAATTTTTAATAATCAAAGCAATAATTTTAAATAAATCAGCATACAGTTGTGCTTGGAGTTATTCACTTATTTTTATTTTTTCACATTGTGGTCTAACATTATGTTTTTTTTTTTCTAATTAACGACCGTATGTTTTTTTTGAACGTGAAACTGACTATTATAATAATATTTTAGGTATGATTTTCTTCGCCCTGTTCCCTGTTTTTTTCAACTCACGAGCGAGGTCCTCTTTCTTTTCCGTCCTGGGTAAGACGATAAACTACGTCCAACATTAAGGCCTCTGATCAGGAGGTTTTGAGGAGCGTGGAACCAGGTGTTCCCAGGTCCAACCTGACCCAGGGTAGTAGCACCTGTTAGGGTTCCAGCTATGGGCAAATAGTTAACCCCCAAACTTGGCTCAAAACAATGAGAATGTAAAAATAAATTTAATACCAGAAATACTTTGTAAGAAAAAAAAAAAGAAGAAAAAGATATTACCAGCTATACATTATTTTTGTAGGAAAAAATATTACCAGCAATAAAAAATTGTCGGCGTTAAATAAGCCATTGAGGTTGATATGCCGTAAAACAAAACAAGACAAACCAATAGATAGATAGATAAAAAAAAATATTACCAGCAATAAAAAATTGTCAGCGTTAAATAAGCCATCGCCGTAAACCAAACCAATCTCTTTCTGTCTGTATTTCTGAGATGAGGTATCATGTACACTATTTACATTATTCGGACTATTGTCCTCATCTTTGTCGCCATATTTATTAAAACGTTTCAGGTGGAGGAATGTCGAATTGAACCCTTTATTTCGCTCACTGGGGTAGACTGTTCTAGTCCCACGTGCCATGTTTGGATGTCAGTTGTCTCCTGTTAATTCCCCTCTCCAAGTTCTCCACTGCGTTAACGAGGTATTGAACTCAGACTCTATGGGTCCTGTCACTTGATCCACTGTGCCATGTATCCTTGAGGACATCTGCATATGAATTTCTGGGTATTATAAACCCTCAACAACCGTTTTTTTACCGGTGCTCATATTGCAATTTTTGCTGTTATCATTATATGTTTTTACCAGAGCTCATATTGCAATTGTGGTTGATATGCCGTAAAACAAACCGAACCAAACCAAACTCTTTCTGTTCATTTTATGTTCATTTTCCTATTTTCTTTATTAACGACTATCACATATAATTCCCCGGCTGAAATCGGTGGGCGTCTAGAGTAATGTTAAATATATGTTTTTAAATCATTTATTTTTCGATCAGCCTTAGTTACCCATCTTCTCCCAATGGATCCTTTAGTCTTGTCAACGGGGCTTATTGTCATATCACGGTCAAACACCGTTTCGTGTAAATTCATCGAAGTTATGCAAAGTCGAATTTGATCAGTAACAAGATAGGTAACCGCTTGGAAATTAGCAGGTGCTGTCAGCTTGGATGTGCGGGTGGTGTAATGGATAACAGCATAGAACTGGAAAGCGCAGAACTAAGTTCCATTTCCAGTCGAGTTTGTTATATTCACTTACGCGCAAATATCCTTGGTAAAGTTATAAATCGACCCTTCTTTACCCCCAAGCTATGGGTTAATTAGTTACTTGTAAAAGTAAACCATTATAACTCTCCCACTCCCGCCCAAAATAAAACAATTCTACAATCTGGCCTTAAAATAACCTGCAAAAGGTTGATAAGCTGTAAAATACAAGCTAATCGATGAATCGTGCCAAGCGAGCGAATTTCTATCGGTGTCTGAGCCGGCCGCTGAACAATTTGAATAAAGAACAGAACGTTTAAATCCTCGGTCACGATGACTTGTGACTTCGTGCGAGCGCAACCACTGACGGTTCTCAAATAGTTCCGTCTACCTAATTTCACTCATAAGACTCATGTCAGCCCGTGGTATGGTTTTCAAGCTTTTTCCAAAGGTACCGCACGCTAGGCTTGCCTCTCCAAGAACCCCCCGGCTTCTTGGTCAGAAAACGAAAGTTCTAACCATTCGGCCACGTAGTTGGTCATTGTATTTAATGAAAGATACTTAAAAAAAACTTAGGCTTCTGTCTTCCACTAATTGTTATCGCTTTTTCTACTATTAATGGGATTTACTTCCAAACCTTTTGTTTATTGTACTGCGGAAAGTTAACGGCTAGATTATATCATTCTTTTTGATTCGAGTTCGATATATATTGTAATGACAATTTTATCCGTTTCCCTCGAAGGAAACATTTGGCATTTATTGAATGAGCAACCAGAACTACTTTCGGTTGAAATTTAACATCTTTCTATGAAAACAGTTTTTTTTTTTCAGGAAAATACGTTTCTCAAGTCCAGTAGTTGTTATCGCTCTTTCCAGTATTGATGTGGATTTCCTTCCTAACCTTTTATTTGAAATAGTGTGGAACGTCAGCATATTGATCATGTCATCATTTCCTCTTCGAGTTGCATGTGCTATCCATTTTAGTTGTTGCTGCTTTTGGTAGTCCTCAAGTGATGTAGTTTCTATTATTTGCTACAGTTACTTGTCGTAATCTGTAGCGCCAGTCCACACTGTTCAAAGAAGGATGATCTTTGCCAAGACACGCTTCATTCGCTGAAAGCTATTTTTAACTATTGATCTTAGAAAGCGGTTGTATACAAGTGATAGATTAGATATTTCTGAACGGGTCTGGCGGTATGTATGGCATCCAAATGAAAGTTTCGATCTGACGAGGTTATTTAAGAACTCGAGTTTTCAGATTGAGGTTTGGTCTTGTATCAATACGCCGTTTTGGGTGAAACTAGCTCTAACGCAGCGTACTCTATGTTCAATTTCCTTTCTATACTATACTGCCGTTTGGAAAGGTATGAATCTATCTCTTTTCCCTCTAGCTATAGATTAAATAGCAAAGTATACTGGTTTTCTCTAGTCTTTGGAGATGATCAGTCTAAAGAAAATGTTGAATACCAAGCAGTGAAGAAAACAACGGGAAATCACTCCACTATGTTTCCAAAGAAGGCATGCTAACTCACAGATTATAAAGAAAACGAATCTGTGGAGAATGATGAACGTCTGCATCTTGAAGGGACATAACATAAGAAAAGTCCGCATTACGTCACTGTTTATCAATGTTTCTTTGGTTTTTTTTTTCATTTTATTTTACGATATTCACGATAGACCTAAACGGTGCCCATCAAAAATCACCTCCACCCAATTGAGGACATTTTGACGAGAGAACGAGTCTATCTAAGACCGAGGCTTTAAAAAGTCGACTGAAAGGCAATCCGTTTTTTAAGAAGTGGGGCTACTTTCTATCTAAGACTCGAAAAAGAATTTGAAGTAAATCGAAAAAAAATGTTATGATGTTGATTTGGGGTTAGTAGAGACAAACGCCAAATAACACGTAACAATAAAAAGGGTTTTAATATGTTGGTAAAAAGGTACAGAAATCGCCTGAGTAGTCAATAACTAGCTCAGCTAAGAACTTCTCAGAAAATTTATCGATCCCCCACGAGGATTGAATGTGGCACAAGGCCGATTTTAATGTGGGTTGACCTGAGCCCGTAGGCTCGGCAAAAAATCCATTTGGTATGAACTTTTTTAAACGGGAAACGAATATGGCAGAAGGACGGTTTTATTTGTGGGTTTCTCCGAGCCCATAGGCTCGGCCAAAAATATCTTTTGAAGCCGATTAGACGGGTTCAGGTGTGAAAATTCTCCTGGACGAAACCTTGCCCTTCGGCAAAGCTTCGTCGGGTTCCTCTCTGCTTACGCAGAGAGTTCGACAGGACGTGTGAAGTCAGCTAAGAACTTTCTGGATATTTATCATTTCACCCACGGGAAACGAATATGGCACAAGGCCGGTTTTATTGTGGGTTTCTCCGAGCCCGTGGGCTCGGCCAAAAAATAGCCTTTTTGAAGCCGATTAAACGGGTTCAGGTCCTGTCTACCTCCCGGACGAAACCTTGCCCTTCGGCAAATTTTCGTCCAGGTTCCTTCTGCTTACGCAGAGAGTTCGACAGACGCGTCGGAAGACAGCTAAGAACATCTCTGGGTATTTATCATTTCACCCACGGATTGAATATGGCACAAGGCCGGTTTTATTGTGGTTTTCTCCGAGCCCGTAGGCTCGGCCAAAAAAATAGCCTTTTGAAGCCGAATAGACGGTTTTCAGGCCCTGTCTATTTTTTCCCGGACAAAATATTGCCCTTCGGCAAAGTTTCGTCTGGTTCCTCTTGCTTACGCAGAGAGTTCAACAGGAAGACGTCGGAAGTCAAAGACTAAGAGACGCCATTCGGTATATTATCTTCCCCCACGAAGATTGAATATGGCACAAGACCGGTTTAATGTGGGTTGATCCGAGCCAATAGGCTCGGCAAAAAATAGCCATTTGAAGCCGATTAGACGGGTTCAGGTCCTGTCTACCTCCCCGGACGAAACTTTGCCCTTCGGCAAAGCTTCGTCCAGGTTCCTCTCTGCTAACGCAGAGTTCGACAGAGGCGTGTGAAGTCAAAGACCGAGACGCCATCTGGGTATTTATCATTTCACCCATAGGAAATGAATATGGCACAAGGCCGGTTTTATTGTGGGTTTCTCCGAGCCCGTAGGCTCGGCCAAAAAAATAGCCTTTTGAAGCCGATTAGACGGGTTCAGGCCCTGTCTACCTCCCCGGACGAAACCTAAAATTCGGCAAAGCTTCTCGTCCGGGTTCCTCTGCTTAACGCAGAGAGTTCGACAGTCAAGACGTGCGAAGTCAAAGCTAAGAACCATTCGGTATTTATCTTTTCACCCACGGGAAACGAATATGGCACAAGGCCGGTTTTATTATGGTTTTCCGAGCCCGTAGGCTCGGCCAAAAAATAGCCTTTGAAGCCGATTAGACGGGTTCAGGCCCTGTCTACCTCCCCGGACGAAACTTTGCCCTTCGGCAAATTCGTCCGGGTTCCTCCTCTGCTTACGCAGAGAGTTCGAACAGACGTCGCAGTCAAAGACTAAGAACGCCATTCGGTATTTATCATTTCACCCACGGAAACGAATATGGCACAAGGCCGGTTTTATTGTGGGTTTCTCCGAGCCCGTAGGCTCGGCCAAAAAATAGCCTTTTTGAAGCCGATTAAACGGGTTCAGGCCCTGTCTACCTCCCCGGACGAAACCTTGCCCTTCGGCAAAGCTTCGTCCGGTTTCTCTGCTTAACGCAGAGAGTTCGACAGACGTCCGCAGTCAAAGACCGAACACGCCATTGGGTATTTATCATTTCACCCACGGAAAAACGAATATGGCACAAGGCCGGTTTTATTGTGGGTTTCTCCGAGCCCGTAGGCTCGGCCAAAATAGCCTTTGAAGCCGATTAGACGGGTTCAGGCCCTGTCTACCTCCCCGGACTTTAAAAACTTTGCCCTTCGGCAAAGCTTCGTCGGGTTCCTTCTCTGCTTACGCAGAGAGTTCGACAGACGGCGTGAAGTCATACTTACTCAAGAAGACCGAAGACGCCATTCGGTATTTATCATTTCACCCACGAAATTGAATGTGGCACAAGGCCGGTTTTAATGTGGTTGATCCGAGCCCGTAGGCTCGGCCAAAAAATAGCCTTTTTGAAGCCGATTAGACGGGTTCAGGCCCTGTCTACCTCCCCGGACGAAACCTTGCCCTTCGGCAAAGCCTCGTCCAGGTTCCTCTCTGCTTACGCAGAGAGTTCGACAGGAACGTGCGAAGTCAAAGACCGCGAACGCCATTCGGTATTTATCATTTCACCCACGGAAACGAATATGGCACAAGGCCGGTTTTATTGGGTTTCTCCGAGCCCGTAGGCTCGGCCAAAAAAATAGCCTTTTGAAGCCGATTAGACGGGTTCAAATAGTCTACCTCCCCGGACGAAACCTTGCCCTTCGGCAAATTATTTCGTCCGGGTTCCTCTCTGCTAACGCAGAGAGTTCGACAGACGTGCGCAGTCAAAGACCGCAACTTCTTCTGGGTATTTATCATTTCACCCACGGAAACGAATATGGCACAAGGCCGGTTTTTTTTGGGTATTTCTCCGAGCCCGTAGGCTCGGCCAAAAAATAGCATTTTTGAAGCCGATTAGACGGGTTCAGGCCCTGTCTACCTCCCCCGGACGAAACCTTTGCCCTTCGGCAAAGCTTCGTCCGGGTTCCTCTTTCTAACGCAGAGAGTTCGACAGGAGGCGTGAAGTCAAAGAAGAACGCCATTCGGTATTTATCATTTCACCCACGGGAAACGAATATGGCACAAGGCCGGTTTTATTGTGGGTTTCTCCGAGCCCGTAGGCTCGGCCAAAAAAATTTTTTTTTGAAGCCGATTAGACGGGTTCAGGCCCTGTCCATTCCCCGGACGAAACCTTGCCCTTCGGCAAAGCTTCGTCCGGGTTCTCTCTGCTAATGCAGAGAGTTCGACAGACGTTTGGAAGTGGCTAATAAGAGACTTCATTTGGTATTTATCATTTCACCCACGGAAAAGAATATGGCACAAGGCCGGTTTTATATGGTTTCTCAAAGCCCGTAGGCTCGGCCAAAAGTCAAGCCTTTTAGAAGCCGATTAGACGGGTTCAGGCC
Source organism: Acanthosepion pharaonis (assembly GCA_903632075.3). Classification (NCBI taxonomy): domain Eukaryota; kingdom Metazoa; phylum Mollusca; class Cephalopoda; order Sepiida; family Sepiidae; genus Acanthosepion; species Acanthosepion pharaonis. The sequence goes on from CAHIKZ030002664.1 coordinate 106,719, forward strand.
TGTTTAACCTTCCCGGACGAAACTTTGCCCTTCGGCAAATTTTTCGTCCGGGTTCTTATAAAAAACGCAGGAGTTCGACAGGAGGCGTGGATTTCAAAGAAGCAATATTAAATTATACCAATTTATCATTTCACCCACAAAAAACGAATATGGCACAAGGCCGGGCCATCATTAAATCAAATGATTTGAAGGGACAAAAATAGAATTGGAATTTGAAGCCGATTAGACGGGTTCAGGCCCTATTGGTCCCCCCCGGACGTTTTGAATATATCATAGAAAAAAGTATATCAGAGTATAAAAAATAAATTCCAAAAACAAACCAGAGTTCGGAGGAGTCAATTTAAATTGTAAGCTAACTTATTTTTTGGGTATATATTTTCCATACTGGGGGAAAATTGAAAGGCCGGTTTTACTATAAAAGTTTGAAAAAGGACAAAGTCCGGCCAAAAAAATAGCCTTTGAAGCCGATTAAACGGGTTCAGGAAGAAATATTCTTCCGATTAAAACCCATTTGCCCTTCGGCAAATTTTATTCTCCCAGCCTCTCTGCTTTTGCAATTTTCGAGCGATACGTATAAATAAATACATATAGCTTATATCGGTAATTATATTCATTTTAATTTTGGTTTCAAATTCAAATTCATATGGGGTTTTTAAAGAAAAAATAGGCTCGGCCCCATATCTTTTTAAAACCCGATTTAACGGGTTCAGCATTTCAACATTATCTCCGTTGGTCAAATTTTTGCCTTTGGGCTTACGCGGAATTTTTCATAGGCTTTAATGCTAGAAAGACGAGGCGTTTTCTGTCAAAGATTCAATTTTCATTTGAGTTTTTCCAATTTCATTTTTATCCCCTTGATAATCCCGATTTTTTTGCTCGTAAAATCCGTTTCTAAATCCCCCATTAGACATATTTATTTATAATTTTTTAAAATAAATATATTATATTATCTATATATAATATATATATATATAAAAATACAAAAAAGCCGATTTATTTGGCAAAAAAAAACCAGATAGCGGTTGTTGAAATAAACAAAAATCTGGCAAATTATCAAATCTATCTAAATGATTTATACATATATATATATATTTATATATATATATATATATATATAATACAGCTCATTCTGCCAAATTTAGATTTTCTCCTGCGATTGCATAAGCTTCGTCTATTCGGTTCCTTTTTCGTTAATTAAGATTGGGAGAATAAAATTATTTTAGTAGCAAAGCTTTTTTTGTTTAAAGTTTGTTTAATTTTTTTTTTTGAGGTGGAAAAGATTTGTTGCTATAAAACTTAATCTTTTTTTTTGACATGCCATTATTCAAAAGTAATTTTGTTCGCAGACAAGGTCATCTTCAAAGTGGGTGGTAGGTTTCCGAAACAAAAAAAAAAAAAAATTCACGAGGCTATTTAAAAACATATAGAATCTGATGAAATATAGTCCTCTTTAAGATTTATAGAATTTGTTCATCTAGAGCCATTTTTAATCTTTCGTATTCATAGTCTATATAATTTTAGCTCTCGAGCAAGGTCCTGGTATTTTTTCTCCCACTTTCTTTTTCTGCTTCCTGATCGCTCTGTAGTCACTGCCATATCTACTTTGTTAACGATCATAATATTTGCTTTAAACGTTTACATCCGCCCCCCCCACGCTTCTTTATTATTTTAATCTTCTATTTTTGTTTTCTTCTCTTCGTCATTCCTCTTCGGTTTTCTCATCGCTAACACCCTGATACGATTTCTCCTCATGGTTGATCTGGTTCAACCTGCGCTTACACATCACTTGTCTGTTTTATTCTCTTCGCCTCTGCTTGCAGCACTCCAAATTCCAATCGACCTGATTCATAGCAACCTGTATTAACGCAAACACTGAAGAATTTATAACGTTGTTCCAGGCACGCGAAATTCGGTCAACACGTTTATAAACATTTCTTCGTTTTAAAGAAACGGAATTTTCAAATTAAAATTATCATGGCAACCAATGGGCATTCGACTAATATTGAGAATTTGAAACATGTGTTTCATTTTATTGTTTATATTTTTGGAAACAGCGTAGATTGCACCAAAGAAAAAAAAACATGAATGGATGAAAACAACAGATATTGACAAAGAAATGCTCACTGCAGTTACTGAATAAACACGACAGAAAGTAACATGATGAATAAAAATACTATGATATTGCAGAAAGGAACTCAGTGGAGAATGAGAAAAAATAATGGTGAATAGGATGGAGTAGAAAATGAGGATGGCGAGGATAAAGAAGGAGGAATAGGCAGAGGTGAATAATAATAATAATAATAATAATAATAATGGATAGAAGAAATGATGGTAAATTTTGGAAGAAAAGAAGAAGATGGATGAATAGGATGGAATAATCTATAATAAAATAATAAAATGAAGAAGAATAGGATGTTTTAGAAAAAAAAGAAAAGATTTATAAAGAAAAGGAAAAGGCAGATAATAATAATAATAATAATAATATAATAATAATAATGGGAAGAAGAAGATGATGGTGAATAGGATGGAGATTTATAGAAAATGAAGAAGATGAGGATAAAGAAGAAGGAAAAGGCAGAGGGGAATAATAATAATAATAATAATAATAATAATAATAATAATAATGGGAAGAAGAAGATGATGGTGAATAGGATGGAGAAGTAGAAAATGAAGAAGATGAGGATAAAGAAGAAAAGGCAAAGGGGAATAATTTAATAATAATTAATAATAATAATAATAATGGGAAGAAGAAGATGATGGTGAATAGGATGGAGAAGTAGAAAATGAAAGAAGATGAGGATAAAGAAGAAGAAGAAAAGGAATAGGAATAATAATAATAATAATAATAATAATAATAATAATAATAATAATGGGAAGAAGAAATGATGGTGAATAGGATGGAGAAGTAGAAAATGAAGAAGATGAGGATAAAGAAAGATGAGGCAGAGGGGAATAATAATAATAATAATAATAATAATAATAAATAATAATAATGGGAAGAAGAAGATGATGGTGAATAGGATGGGAAGTAGAAAATGAAAGAAGATGAGGAAAAGAAGGAAAAGGAAAAAAAGGGAATAATAATAATAATAATAATAATGGGAAGAAGAAGATGATGGTGAATAGGATGGAGAAGTAGAAAATGAAGAAGATGAGGATAAAGAAGAAGGAAAAGGCAGAGGGAATAATAATAATAATAATAATAATAATAATAATAATGGGAAGAAGAAGATGATGGTGAATAGGGGGAGAAAGAAGAAAATGAAGAAGATGAGGATAAAGAAAGAAGGAAAAAGAAGAATAATAATAATAATAATAATAATAATAATAATAATAATAATAATGGGAAGAAGAAGAATGGTGAATAGGATGGATTGAATAAATGAAAAAAGAAGATGAGGATAAAGAAAAGGAAAAGGCAAAATAATAATAATAATAATAATAATAATAATAATAATAATAATAATAATAATGGGAAGAAGAAGATGATGGTGAATAGGATGCTATTTTAGAAAATGAAGAAGATGAGGATAAAATAAGAAGGAAAAGGCTTTGGGAATAATAATAATAATAATAATAATAATAATAATAATAATGGGAAGATGAAGAAGATGATGGTGAATAGGATGGAGAAGTAGAAAATGAAGAAGATGAGGATAAAGAAGGAAAAGGCAGAGGTGAATAATAATAATAATAATAATAATAATAATAATAATAATAATAATTGTTTGAACATGCAACTGCATGATAAATAAAAGCAACAACAGGACAAATGAGATAAAAGTTGAAGATAAAAACAATAAAAATAAGTAAAAAAACAAAACAAAAAAAAACCGCAACAACCACTCTACCAATTGCAATAATCATATTAAATGTTTGTCTGTACCGTGGATGGGAATGCTGCGTCTCTGGTTACCGCGATCGGACTGTACATTCGTACGCATGCGTATAAGTGGGCGATGAGTGTCTCACACGAATGAACCTAATGTCGGCTTCGTTTGAATTGTTCTGAGTCGACAGCGGTTCTCATTAAGACATATTTCCCTCCAGTTCAAAGTCTACTTAACGAAACTTCCCTCCTCCCGAAAATCTCCTCAACCTCTCGATTCTTTCCGTCCGATTTCTTTTGATTTACCTTCAACACCTTCTCTTCCCCTGCTTTTTCAACCCAACCTTCTTTCTCGTTCACGCTTCTCTTATTCACTACCCTTGCTCATTCCATAATAAAGGCAATGACTCTTTTCCTGTCTGCCTGCCCTTTCACCCTTGGAGCTTTCATCCTCGCACCTCTATCACTCCCAAACCTTTTTTTTCGCTAGATTAACTTTCCCGCCAAAATACTTTGACCTCGCAACGATCATTCGCTGTTTGGACTTCAAAGTAATCGTCATAATGGAGTATGCACTGGTTGATATGGACATAGCATCACACATACAGGTAATTTGGAAAGGAGCAAGATAAACAGGGAAAGAATGCAAGAAGCGAGTTATAAATAGATATATTTAAAGGCTTTAGATAGATAGATAGATAGATAGATAGATAGATAGATAGATAGATAGACAGACAGACAGATAGTGAACGTACTGAGATAGATAGATAGATAGATAGATAGATAGATAGATAGATAGATAGTGAACGGACTGAGATAGATAGATAGATAGACAGACAGACAGACAGACAAACAGATAGTGAACGTACTGAGATAGATAGATAGATAGATAGATAGATAGATAGATAGTGAACGGACTGAGATAGATAGATAGATAGATAGATAGATAGATAGATAGATAGATAGATAGATAGATAGATAGTGAATTTACTGAGATAGGTAGGTAGATATCTAGATAGATAGATAGATAGATAGTGAACGGACTGAGATAGATAGATAGATAGATAGTGAATTTACTGAGATAGGCAGGTAGATATCTAGATAGATATCTAGATAGATAGATAGAGAGAGAGAGAGAGAGAGAGAGGGAGGGAGAACAGGAATTTCGAACTGAACCCTTTATTTTGTCCACCGGTGTCGATTATTCCGATTCCACGTGCCATACCAGTTCGGATCTTTCAGTTATCTCAACTCTCCAAGTTTTTTTTTACCACTGCCGTAGCCTGGTATTGAACTCACAACTGTTTGGGTCAAGTCACTCTTCTCTTCCGTATTTAGTATTAATTATTAATTTTGTATTCAAAGGATATTTTATCGAAAAAAATTATCTTTTAATGTCAAGAAATAAAACCTATATCTGTTGATATTGTAAAATAATTTATTTTCATACTTTAAATCAGGATATGTTTGCTGTAAGTCGTTTTGGGTGTTTTAATTCGTTTTTGGACGGATTAATTTTACTTATTATTAAATAATAATTAATAAAATTATACTTCTTTTGAAAAAGACTACACCTGTTTTAAGCTAGTATTTCAGATTTTCACACAATTAATCACAGTGGGTCAATAAAGCTCCTTTTCCCGTTTTTAAATACAAATTAAAAGTTATAATAAATAATAACATTTGATAATATAGTTACTTCATTACTTAGTATCATGAACTGCTTTTAAAAGAAAACCCAACGGACTTATGGGTTGTTTAGTTCTAACTAATTATGTGAAGTACATTATAACAATTAATACTATTATAAATATATATATTATAACATTATTATATACATCATGGGGTGGGAGGTACGTTTGCATTCTGACTATGAGACCCGGGTTCGGATCTCACCATGGTCGATTTGTCAGTTCGGATCTAACCATGGTCGATGTGTGTTGAGGTCGTTGGCGTATTATTTATTCTTCTTAAACTTCCTGATGCAATCGGACTGGAAAGTACCTGAAAAACATACCACGGGCTGACCCAAGCCTTATGAGTGAAATTGGGTAGACAGGACCCTTCGGGGTCATCGATAGCTGTGCTAGCGCACAAAGTCACAAGTCATCGTGGCCGAGGGGTTGAGCGTGCTGGCCCTGTTCAAAATGTTGAACACACTAGATAACACTCTCTTTCCCAGAAACTGTAACTTATTATAGTTGCAGTATAAACCACAGGTTGGCTCTGTGGGTGTTGAATAAATACAAATGCTCCTGAGCAGACGTCTGCGATAGGGATTGGCTAACCGCCCTAGTAGACGGGTATCCTCGAATACGAGTGGCCAGCTATACTATACATTATGCCAATATATTATTTTTTTATATTATAAAAGCTATTTATCATATGTATCTTATTATTATAAGAGTTCTTTTATATTATAGCAATATATTATTTTTACATAAGGAAAGAAAAAAATGAATTCAGTGGGAAAATGCTACACGCAAAAAGCAATGGATTGACAGGGATGAATCTCCAAAGGCGACGGCAAAAGTTGAGCCCCATGGAAGAAAGTTAATGCTGTTCGTGTGTTGAGGTCGTTGGCGTATTATTTATTCTTCTTAAAATACAATGGGACGCTAAATGCTCATGTATACATCCAGCAGCTGCAACATGTCCACAAAAAGTATTGTGAAAAAGTGTCCTGCACTCGTCAATAGAAAAAAAAAAACTTGTTTACCCCTCCATGACACAAAGCCGCATCCACCAAGAGAAACATAAGAAAAAATGTTGAAATCCAGTTGGTCTGTTCTACCTTTATCAGCCATATTGAAAATCCAGTTGGTCTGTTCTACCTATATCAGCCATATTGAAAATCCAGTTGGTCTGTTCTACCTATATCAGCCATATTGAAAATCAAGTTGGTCTGTTCTACCTATATCAGCCATATTAAACTGACCTTGTAGCAACCGATTGTTAGTTTTTTGAGTCACTGTATACCACTTGATGGGGAAAGCTATATATATATATATATATATATATATATATATATATATTATTTGTGTGTGTGTGTGTGTGTGTGTAAAAAAAGAAAAATAAGAAAGAACACGTTAAATAAATAATCCGGGTTTCTTTAGTATTTTTAAAATTCAAAAAAAAAGGTGCTTCCCACAGAAGTAAATTCCGTTTTCCATAGTAACGGATGAACATGTTCTTGTTATAACGATACGTAAATTTCAAAATTGGTTATTCCTAAATTTTCGCTTGAGGATGAAACAGGGCCATACTTTAATTCAATTTAATTTTAATAATTATATTGATGGCTTCACTCTCATTTTGAAACATGAGAACTCTTTATATAGCGAAGGAATCATATTTTTAAAAAATAATTATAATATATATATATATATATATATATATATATATATATAGTTAAATAATTCTGAAGATAAAACAAGTTGGTTTAAAATTGACAATTGGAAAAAAATTCTTAGTTCTTGCCGACAAATTTCGACTTCCGAGTTTATTTACTTATTAAATCAATATGTCTTATTTTCAAAATTATTCTGGGCAATTTAACGATATTGTCGACATGGAAAAAATACTCTTAGTAAAAAGGAAGTTACCAATATCCAAAAAGACGTTTCTCTTTTTTAAATTTTGGATTTGATTTTGTTTTTATTGCTTGCCTTGATAAAGTCGGAGGACGAAACGCGTTGATAAGAACTAAGAATTTTTTTTTCCAATTATCACTTTCAAGCCATATATAATTTATTATATTTAGTCAGCAACCGTTCCTTCAAACATCTTCATTATATACGGCAGACAAAGCAGATTTAATTATTTTAGTTTATCCAGCTTCCTGAGGATTTTCTGTTTTGCCGAAAAAGGCTGTACAGAAATTTTCCATAATTTTCATTATTCCAAGCATTTCTGGCCACTTCTTTAGTCATTTTCAAGAGGAAAATAAAAACAAAATAGATATTTTTCTTTACCGACGCGTTTTGAAAAGTTTTCCTATTTTTTTTTATTCATATTGTCTTTTCATAGAGATAGTTTCTTTTTTCTTTATATTTGAATTGTTACGCACACTTATACACAGGAAAAAAATAAAAATAAATTGGCAAAATGAAGGATTGAATACAGTATAAATGAAAAGAAAGTTTTTAAGAAACATTCAAAGACACACAAAATAATCCAAAATAAATAAATAAATTGAAGGAAAAAAAATCAAGAGAAAAGAAAGAAAACACAAAATAAAATGAATAAATAAATAAATAAATAAAATACAAAAGAAATAAAATAGTAAGAAATGCAAACAAAATGGTGGATAATCTAGAAAAGAGTGACGAAAAGAAAGACGTCAGAAGAGCGGAAGCTGACATTCACATCAAACACATCACACGCATTGAAATAAACACTTCCCATTAGCCGATTTATTTGTTTTTATTTGACTTCCATTTGAAGTCTTGACCCAATTGTCCCTCGTTTTTAAATCTCTCCACCCGAAATACCTAAATCAAACTATTTCATCGCATAACCGGCTTCATTTCCTTGTCGTTTATTTTCCTTCAATCAACAAAGGACTGCCATCTTGTACATTTTTCATGTGAGAGCACGAAATTTAACTCTTCTTTCGCCCATAAAAAACAAACAAACCTTTTAAGACATTTTAACTCTGTTGCAAATTATCCCTGTTATGGCGGAAACATTTCGAGACGTCAGAATCAAGCAGGAAGCCTAAATTTCCCACTAGGGACAGTGTTGAAACGGATCACGGAAAGTGTGACGCAGAAATCTGAAGAATAGAGAAAGACGAATTCTAAAGGTTATACAAAATTTAAATGGCAGAGAAAGAAACAAAGGAAACATTTGAAGATCTTAACAGAGGTACATAATTTCATTAAGACAGAATATTTACTTTCCTCGGTCGGTCGAGCGAAGAGCGATAACCGGTAAACACATTCTATATGATTTTTCTAAATGCATCGAATTTCATACTTCCAATAAGCCTAGTTATTCTTTCCCTCTTTCTTTAAACCTTTTATTTATGTCCACTTTTTCCTTAATTGAAAAAAAGATTGATGAACTCCTCTGTGTTATTTACCGCCTCATTATAGGAAATAAACCCTATTTCCAACAAAATTACATAGCCACTCGTATTCGAGGATACCCGTCTATTACGGCGGCTAACCAATCCCTATTGGCAGACGCTTGCTCAGGCGCATTTATGTTTATTCAACATTCACAGAGCCCACCTGTGGTTTATACTGCAACTATGCTTAGTCACAGTGTCTGGGAAAGAGCGTGTTAACTAGCGTGAAAGCCGGGACCGAAACCCAACCCATTTGTCATCAGTCGGAGATACTAACCCCTAGGCTATCGACGCCCGCAGAGAGAAAGTCGAATTTTTACGTATTTATTTTTTCATAAACACAACATTAATACATAATAATAATAATAATAATAATAATAATAATAGTTGGTCACTCGTATTTGAGGATACCGTCTACCAATCCCTATTGCAGACTCTCGCTCAGGTGCATTTGTGTTTGTTCAACACTCACAGAGCAAACCTGTGGTTTATACTGCAACTGTGCTGAGCAGACCTTAGTTACAGTTTCTGGGAAAGAGCGTGTTATCTAGCGTGATCAACAATTTGAACAAGGCCAGCACGCTCAACCCCTCGGCCACGATGACTTGTGACTTCGTGCTAGCACAGCTATCGACGGCCCCCAAGGGTTCCGTCTACCCAATTTCACTCACAAGGCTTGGGTCAACCTGTGGTATGGTTTTCAGGCACTTTCCAAAGGTGCTGCATGCTGGGATCGACCCCTCCAGTCCGATAACATCAGGAAGTCTCCTTCCTGACAAATCGACCATGGTGAGATTCGAACCCGGGTCTCATGGTCAGAATGCGAACGTTCTAAGCACTCGGCCATATTAAACCACTTTATTTTTATCCAATAACAGACAATATTACGATCATAAAAATATTTATTACATTTACAGAAATTTAAATTAAATTATTTTTTTTTTTAACATCATCAATGAAAAATATTTGACCAATCAAAAAAAAAAAAAAAAAGAATTCTTCTATTTTCTTTAAGACTTCATTTAATAAAAATTTTAAATTAAAAATCTAATAAAATTTTAATTGAGAGAATTTTTCAGAGAGGAGATAGAAATTTTTTTTTCAATTTATTTTAAACATTTAATTTTGAGCTGCAATAAATTAAAAAAAAAATTTAATACGGATTTTACAATTTGTATGGTTTCGAAATTGATCATTAATTCAGGAATTGAATAAATTTTCAGTATTATCAAAAAATTTTTTAAATAGATTTTATTTTTTTTTTTTTTTTTTAGTTAATTATAATAAAATTCAGAGGATAAAAATATAAAATATTGATGACATAATTAAAAGTTAGTCTTAATGAGTTTTATGTTTTTTTTAGATTATTGGATTTAATATATATAAATTTTTTCCTAAAATGAACCCAACATTTTTAAATTTGGATTGAAAAATTTGTATCTTTTGAAAAAACAAATAAATCTAACATACAAAATGAAAATTTTGATGATCATTAAATTTTTTTTTATTTTAAAAAAAAAACATTATCATTCACGAATCATGAATCCAAAAAACAATAAGTTTATTCAGTGCTAATCTTTTCTTGTTTGTTGAAATTTTCAAAAAAATTTGTTTTCTGTGGATCAAATATAAAAAATTAGAATGTTAAACAACAGATTTTATATTAATCTTCATTTTTTAAATATGATATCATTATGTTCCATTTTTAAATTGCTGTTTTAAGGAAAAAAAAAAAAAGATCAAATTTTGAATATGAACTGAAACCGTTATTTAATCTTCGGTGGGGAACATTTCTCGTTTCAATGTTTTTTTAAGGGACATCTAGTTCTTTATTTTATTGGAATTGATTATGGTAAAAAAACAAAAAGGGATTGAAATATAAAATTTATTCAACAAAAAAAAGCCAATGCTTGGAACTTTTTCACAATACATTAAAACTAAACCGCTGCATTCTAAAATAATTTGATATATAAATTTATATTCAAATTTTTTTAAAATCTTTTTTTTTTTTATGATTGACTTTATAATATATATATATATATATATATATATTTTTACAATAAAAAAAATTTTATTCTGTATTATTCGAAATGGAAGAAAAAAAAAAAAAGGTAAATAATCCAATTTATAAAAGTAATTTACATTAATTCAGAAAAATGTATAAATACAGGGATGAAATGAATTTTTTTAAATTTTTTTTTTTTAATGTAAAATAACAACAAAAAAAATTCGATTTAAATGATTCATTTGTAAATTTTGCCTGTTTCAAAAAAAAATAATTTTTATAAATATCAATTTTTTTTTTTTTAAATATAAAAATATATATATCATTATATATATATATATATATATTAAAAAAATATAAAATTTCACTTTTAAAAAAATATAATATATTACCATTAAAAAAAATTGTTTGAAAAACTTATATATATATATAAATATATATATATATATATATATATATATATATATATATAATATAAATATATAAAATGGACTTTTGAAAATTTATGTTTTATTCAATCTTAATTCAATAACAAAAAAATTAAAAAAATAAGGAAGTTTGGAATGAAAATCAATATAAAAAATAAAAATTGAGGTATATTTTAAATTTTTACACTATGGAAACGAAAAAATTATTAGTCTTAGCAAAAGTAACCTTTATCCAAAAGAGGTATCTCAATCTTGTATTTTCATCAAGAAAACAAAAATTATATATATAAAAATATTAATAGGAATCAAATCATCATTAATACAACTCAGTTTTTTTTTAAAGACAATAGGGATGTAATGATGATGGCATTTAAATATCAAAATTTTCTTCAAACAAGAAAAGGAAAAAACTTAATTTTAAAAAATTATATACCTATTATTTTGTAATCAAAGCGGAATAAAACCCCGCATCAATAAAAGATTCTGTTCTTATCCATTAGAAAATTCCATTTTCCGAATTCAATGAATATCATGATACAAACAAAGGAACAAAAATCTTAAATGTCTTGAAAACTACAATTGGAAACATTTCAAACCTCATCAGGATAAAAATCAAAAAAGGAATTTAGTCTCAGTCTAATTGTTCCTAACTTTTTTGTTTTAAAAACTTTAAATAATGAAAAATAAATGAAAAATGGACACTGATCATTTCAGCTTTTTATAACTATTTATTAAAATAAATTTTTTTTCCCTTCTTCAATGTACATATTTTGAAATGGAGGGGGGGCTATTTGATGACATAGGTATTCAATTCATTGGGATAAAAACGATCTTGAAGAACAAAAAATCAACATATTTTAAACAATATAAATTCAAAAAAAAGGATTCCAAATAAACCTTTCCAAAACAGAAATTTTATCTGGAAAATTCATCATAAAAAATTAAGGATGTCGCATTATTTATTTCAAAAAATTTTCAAGTATCACATTTGTATACATTATCAAATAACAAATTTTTATACGTATATTAAAAATGAAAAAAACAAAAAATAAACTAAGATGTTTTTAAAACCTAATAAGGTAATGAAATGAATACAAACCATCAAAACTAAAACTAGAGTCAGGGAAATTTAAATAGCCTTCATTTAAAACATTATATTTGTTTGTATGCATACAACCGTTTTTCAAATCACATTTTCATTTTAAATTTATCAAAAAAAATGAGGAAAAAAAAAAATAAGATAAAAAAGTGGTCTTGAAAATTTGGCAAATGTTACAGAATCAAAAACTGTACCGGATAACAGAAACCAATTCATTTGATAAATTTCAACAGCAGCAAATTAAAAAATGGAATTTGACATGTAACGCAAACAGAAATTATAATAAAATAAAAAGATGTTGATGTTCCATAGTTACTAGAAAAAAAAATTTAGGAACAGAAAACACAACTATTTTTACCTATTTTTTTTTAAAATAAGGTTTACCCTTTACAATTTGCGCGGTTTTTAACTAAAAGATAGATGGTTCATTAGAAAGGCCATTTGTGTCTTTTTGATGAAAATTAAATAATTTAAAATAAATTAAAATTAAAAATAAATAAATCAGGGGAAAATTATCTTGGGAGTTGGTATTCAGGGCAGACAGTTCGAAAAAATTGCTGGAGTTGACCTTTTTCTCACTAATAAACCCAGATGATTTCTCAAATGGCTTATTTGTTTTTTTCAAATTTCAAAAATGTGAAGAATTTGACTTACTGGGGAAAAGAAATGGAATTAAAATTTTATAATTCTTTCCTTGGAAATGAAAATAGAAATGAGAGTCATTAATACAAATTTTTAAAAGGTTGAAAATTAAATGAAAATAATTCTTCATCCAGAAAAAACAGGTAGGAGACATCTTTCAATCTTCTCTAAAAATGAAATCAAAATTGGGATAATAAATGCTCTATGATGAAATATGACTGAATAATTCTCATTTTTTGATGTTGATCTATCTTTTATTTTTGAGGTTTTTTATATTTTTAAATATTTTTTTTTTTTAAAAAGCATTTCACCCCAAAAGGCGGGGAAGCCACTAGCACGCAAGGGGTTACAGAGAGTTGGAGCGAGAGCAAATAGGAGTGATAGAGGAAAGGATGAAGAGAAGGATGGGGATAGATCAAGGCATCTGGAGACGTCGATTGACATTACATTTGAATAGTTGGAGATTATAGCTATCAGGGAAACAGGAAAGAAGGGAGGGAGTTCCACAGGCGAGAGGTGATTGAGACATGAAGCTATTGGAGTAGAAGAGACGGCTACATTTAACAGTTTTGACAGTGAAAAGGGTGAGAGCGAGATGCCAGCCTAGTAGAACGCTTAAATTCATGAAGTCTGGGAACCAGCGAAAGCAGCTCATCGGAGCAGTTACCATGAAAGTATTTTTAAAAAAAAAATACAGAGGGAGGTGACGGCACGTCTGTGAGAGAGCGACTGCAGACGAGATGCCAGATCAGGGCCAATTACATTGCATATCCGTCTCTGGATCGTATCAAGAACCTTGAGACAAACAGAAGGGGCTCCAGACCATATATGGCAGCAATACTCCATGCAAGGGCGAATGGTTGATTTGTAGATTTGAAGGATCGACTCCGACGAGAAAAATTTCCTGGAGAGGTACAGGGAGCCGACCATTTTCCAGCATCCTTAGCAATGGATCGTATGCTAGAAAGAGCGATAACAGCTATGTGAACTTGAGAAATCTATTTTCTGAAGGAAATTATTTTCAGAGAAAGATTTCATATATTTCAACAGATAGTAGCACTGGCTGCTCGGTCAATGAATGCTGAACTTTTCCTCATAAGGAAACGGTTAATATTATCAAAATAGATTTGTTCAAAACAATAAAATGCAGTCGACCTAGAAACAAAATTCTGAATTTCTCTCTCTCTCTTTTATATATATATATATATATATATATATATATATATATACATTTTAAGACATTTTATGTTTATACATTCTTTTTTATAGATACAAATATTTAAGTAAATGCTGTTTATAATAAACAGTATTAAACAACATTTACCGACCTGAATGTCCGAGAAATTGTCATAGAAACTATGCGTCCTCCGACAGGAATCGAACCTGTATCCTGTATACGGAACCGTAATATAGCCTGACGTGCTTTTACCGATTTCGCCACAGAGGAGCGTTCGGTTAGCAAGGTCGATTTTACTGTTTTTAAACTACAGTCTTCCATGAATCTCTTACGTACATTCATATGTGCTCGATGCGTATTCAAATGTAAACAAATGACGTCACACATTAAGTCCGACAATTACTTTAAGACATTTTTATGTTTATACATTATTTTTTATTGATACAAATATTTAAATAAATGCTCTGTTTATAATAAACACTATTAAACAACAATTACCAGCCTGAAAGTCCGAAAAAATATTATAAACAGAGCATTTACTTAAATATTTGTATCTAATGTATAGGATACATTTGGATATATATATATATATATATATATATATATATATATATATATATATATATATATATATATATATGTGTGTGTGTGTGTGTGTGTGCGTGATAAAAAAAATTTTTTTAATATTTTATAGTATATAATTTGATATGAGGAAATAGAGAGAAAGAATGAATGTTTGTGAGAGAAAGACTGGGAAGAAGAGGAGACGGAGAAAAGAAAGAGATGAGGGGAGAAAGGAGGGAGGGTCAGTGAGAAAGAAATAAAGGAGGACGAGTGAAATGAAGAAGAGAGAGCGAGAGAGAAAGAGTGAAATTTGATGAGAAGGAGGAGGCAAGACAAACAAGATATAGTAAAGAAATCGGATAAAATGTGAAGAATGAGAAAGAAAGCGAGAGAGATGAAGCTATGGAAGAAAGAAGAGGGTGAAGAGAAAGAGGCAAATATAGTGAGGAAAGCGAAGAAATGAAAAGTAAGAGAAAGAGATAGAGAAAAGGAAAAGGAGGAAAAAAGGAGATATATTAAAGAGCAGAAAGTAAAACATGAGGGAAATAAAGCGGATGGGAGGGATCAAGGAGGAAATTGAAAGAGAAATCTGTCCAAGGAAATCTTTTTATTTAATGAAATGGAGAGCATAAAAAGTATGAAACAGAAAGAGAGAGAGAGAGAAAGGGAGAAGGAGAAATAAAAGAGGAGAGATTATTGAGGAAGAGATTTTATTTGAAATTATATATGAGGATAAATAAAAAATGAGAATAATGAGAGAGAGATACTGAGAGAAACTGAGCGTAAAAGATAGAATAAAAAAATGATACAAAAGAAACGCCATAT
The DNA here is from genome assembly GCA_903632075.3 of Acanthosepion pharaonis. Classification (NCBI taxonomy): domain Eukaryota; kingdom Metazoa; phylum Mollusca; class Cephalopoda; order Sepiida; family Sepiidae; genus Acanthosepion; species Acanthosepion pharaonis. Next base: position 122,362 of record CAHIKZ030002664.1, read on the forward strand.
AGTAAATAAAATAGTTAAAAAATAAATTTATGAGCCAAGAAAGAGAGAAGAGAGAAGAAATAGTTTGGGGAGATAAATTAAATTTGTTTGTGTGATTTAGAAAGAAGAGATACATAAAATAAAATTTAAAAAGGGAAGTTTTTAAAAAAAAAGGAATGGGTTGGAGTTCAAAAAAAAGAAACGGGCAAGATGGTGGGAGGAAAACGGAAAAATTTAGAAGAATGAGGGGAGGAAGAGGAGGAAAGATGTAATTTTTGAGAGAAAGGGGAACTTATACGCAACTGATAGTGAGGGTAATGAGAGAAAGAATGCGTTACAGAGAGGGGCAGAGAGAAGGCGGAGGAGAGAGGAGAAAATGGAAAGAGATGAGGATATATAGAAAGGAGGGAGAAGCATGTCAGTGAGAAATCGAGAAAGAAAGAAAGAAAGAAAGAAAGAAAGAAAGAAAGAAAGAAAGAATGAAAGAAAGGAAAGGGAGAAAGTTGAGGTGGAAGAGAAAGCAGTGGGGGAAAAATAAGAGGCAAGATAACGTGAGAAGATTCAAGAAGACTTTAACGAAGCAATTATTTGGTACCAAAATGGCGTGTTTATGCTGATTCCGGCATCTGGAAGACGTCAGCAGACGACGATCGTCGCAGAAATAAAATTCCTTGCCTGTCAATGTGAATATTATTTATCCATAACTGGCCAATATGGCTACCGACAGAAACTAAAGACGAGTTGCTACCCATAAAGGCATGTTGTGCCTGGCAAGCAAAGAATAAAGGAATTGTATAAGAGGAAAGAAACAGAAAGAAGAGAAAGCGTTTATTTAGGTGCCATTAAAAAAAAAAATTGAAAGGAGATCTTAAGTTCGAAATGGCCTCTGACTGTACAAGTGATTGTTCGTAAAAAGATTTTTGAAATTTAGGATGCAGAAACAAATTTACTTGAAAAAAAAAAAGCACAGGGCAAAGGCCTATGGCAGGGGAAACACATGGTAGAGGACATATGCTAGGGGTAGTGCGTGTTATTGAAGGTTAATAATTTAAAAAACAAGAACGGTTTTGATAACGAGGTTCATTAGCTACAAAAAAGAAAGAAGTGTAAGAATTTTTTTAAATTAAAAAAAAAAATTACTAAGAAAATAAAAAGATAACTAAGGGAAGAAAAACGAACATGAAAAAAATGAAGAAAAGACAGAAATAGAAAGAAAACGAGGAGGAGAAAATAAAAGATGAATGTTTTATTGGATGTAACAGATAAATTTTATGCGAGGAAGAAAGCAGACGATAAATAAGACAGCGAAAATGGAAGCAGAAAAAAATAAGAATCTTGAAGGATAAAAATTGGAAGAAGATGAAAGAGAAAATAAATTTCTTTCTTTTCTCGATCTACTTCTAAAAGAGTAAAGAGTTAAAAACAGTGAAATCTAAAAGGAGACGAATGAAAGTTCTTTTCTGTAAAAGAAGGAAGAAACAAAGAAATTAGAATGAAAAGAAGTCATGGAGGAACGATGAAGACAAAAAGAAATAAAGAAGAATTAAAACGAAGAAGGGAGGGAAAAAAGAAAAGGTAGTAAAGAAAGAAAAAGAATATAGATGAAGGAGAGGAACAAAAGAGAAAATGAGGGAGCGAAGAAGAAGGAAATTTCAAAAAGAGGGAGAAGAGAAAATAAAGAATAAAAGAATCATACTTATTATAAAACCCAGGTTGTGTGTGTGTGTGTCTGTACGTTTATATATTGGATCGGATTTCCTACATTTTTCAACCGATTTTAACAAAACTTCACAGGACTATGTAAAATTACCTTTCGGTGCTTCTGACAGTGCCCAAAATTGGAAAAGCAATTGTTTTTGCACAAAATCAATTTGAAAACACGATTAAGAGTCATCGCTAGAATGAAAGGGGGACAACTCATATCGAGTTATACTTATTATAAAAAAACCCAGTTTGTTTGTGTTGTGTGTGTGTGTGTGTGTGTGTGTGTGTGTGTGTGTGTGTGTGTGTTGTGTTTATATATGGGATCAGATTTCCTACATTTTTCAACCGATTTCAACAAAACTTCACTTTTTTTTTTGGCAGGTAGTGTTTCTTATTGTCTTGCACACTTTTTTCTTTTTATTTTTACATTCAGAATGCTTTAAAAATTCCATTTACAAGACAATTGTTTTTAATAAAATTCTATTCAATCGATAGACTCATAACGATTGAAAACAATGTTTTTGTTTGAGTTTGGGTTTGACCAATTGTAAAAAAAAAAAAAAAAAACTAATTAAGACATGCGTGTCCGTCAACCTTAAACAATAATCTTTTGTCAATTTTATTTTTCAGTCTTTATGATGGTCGATACTTGATCTATCTCTTACTGTTACATCCCCGGGAAACGCCGGGCTCTACTGCTAGTTATGAATAAAATAGAGGATGAGAAAAACGAAGAAATGATTGACGAAGAAAAAGAAGAAAGGATAAAGCTAAAGGTAGAAAAAGAAGATGAAAGATAATGAGGAAGAAGAAAAAAGAAAAATAGGTGAAGAAAAAATTGGAATATAAAATTCTTTAAAGGAAGGAAAAAGGATTCAAAAAAAAAAAGAAAAGGAAAAAGAGGATGGAAAATAGAGAACGAGAAGTGTGATGTAGGTGAGAAGAAAGAAAAGGAGATGAATAAATAATATGTAGTGAAGGAAAGAAATAGAACGTGAAAGATAACGAGAAAGGAACAAAATGAATATAATGTATGGAAAAAAAAAAGAAAGAAAGAAGACGAAGAGATGGTAGGAGAATGAAAGAATAAGAACATGGAAGGAAGAAAAAGAAAACGAGGAATTGATAAGAAGCAGAGAAAAGACGAAAAAGTCTAGAGAAGGAAAGAAAAGAAAAGAAAGGTAAAGAATTTTCAGAAAAAAAAAAAAGAATTTGAGAAAGATAGTGAAGGAGAAAGGCGAAAAAGAAACGAAGAAAAAAATGAAAGGGAGACAATTCATGACATTAACGCCGAGCCCGGTCAGTACTCAGATGGGAGACCGCTTAGAAACACCCTTCTAAAATCCGAAATATGTTTCCGCTTTAAATAACTCACAAAGGGTTGATAAACCGTAAAAGAAAACAAATCAGTTAATCAAGCTGTTCAAGCCAGTAACCTCCTTAAGAAAGCCATTCATCATTATCAACGAAATTTCAGGATTTTCTTGCTGATGCATAGGTTGGTTTTGTAAGTATGGAGGAGACACGGTAGTATAATGAATAGCGGCTCTGATTAAGAGATCGGAGAGCCGAGTTCGAATTCCGGTCGAATCCATTACATTCACTTATGTGCTAATACATGCTAATACCCTTGGGAAAGGTTTGAATGCTATGGGTAAATAGCAGGACAGTGTTGGGTTCTATATCCTTGGATGACAACCGCAGAAAGAAATGGCAAACTACTGCGGGAAAAAAAACCTAGTTTGTCAGTCATGTATCGAAAGATATATGATCGCCTAAGCGTGTACTGCCTTCATTTGGCTTCTTGTAACTTTTACTCAGACACACTCACAAGTGCCGTTGACTGAGGAGCCACAGTTCTCAACAATACTTGGCGATGTGGTTGTAGTTTTCGTAGCAAGTTGATTTTTATGGGATGAAGTTGAGAGCCACATGTTCAACCAGTTGTCATTTGAAACAGAGAGAAATACTAATTTTAAGCAAAATTGTCACAGTATATAGAAAAAAAAAGGGAGATGTATGATTGTAGATGAATATGGGTTAATCATATGTTATATATAAGTTTTCATGGCGCGTTAATAATGAATATTTCAAGGCTGGTTTACCTTTTTTCTCTCCCTTTTTTGATCCAATGATGCTAATTGAATAAAAAGAACAATATACTTAAAGGTTATCAAAACGTTTCTTTCTTTTCTCAATCTACTTCTTTTTGACTCTTCTTTTCGTCTTTCTTTTCAAATTATTTACTTTTTCTTAGCACTTTTTTTCACTTTCAACCTATTTCTTTCTTTTTTTCTTTCTTTCTTTCTTTCTTTGCCTATTCCCTTCTGTTAAATAATATCATTTCTTTTTTTCTCCTCATTTTTTTTCTTTTGGATCGAACTTCTTTAAAACCTTTATTTTCTTTTTTTCATTTTTTTTTCTTTCTTTCAAATTTTCTTTCTTTCTTTTTTTTCTTTTTTGAGTGCCTATCCCTTCTTCAAAATTTCTTTCTTTCTTTAACACTCTAGAGATTTCTTTTCGCTCCACTTTTCAACCTTTTTTCTTATTTAACGCAATTTCTTTTGTTTTACTGAATTTACTTCTTTTGCAAATTACTTTATTTTTTCCTATTCTCCTTTTTTTTTTTGCTTCCCTATTTCTCATTTACAATTCTTTCTTTCTTTCACAGATTTTCTTCGACATTAGTTTTGGATATTCTTTCTTTGGCTTTGTTACTTCATTCATGTTTGCACTTTCTATTACCATTCTTTCGTTCTTTTCTTTCCTTTGCTTTTCTCTTTTTTTACCATATCCAGAATTTATCTAGTATATCCACTTTCTTTTTTTTATTTTTTTTTTTTTTTTTTTTTTTTTTTTTTTTTTTTTTTTTTTTTTCTTTCTTTGTGAAATTCTTTGTTTTCTTTCTTTCTTTTCACCATTCATTCTTCCTTTGTTCTTTTTTCTTTTAAGATTCTTTCGTTTTTTCTTTCATTTGCTTTTCTCTTTTTTATCGTTTCTACATTCTTTCTTTCTTTCTTTCTTTCTTTCTTTCTTTCCTTCTTTCTTTCTTTCTTTCTTTCCGTGATTTTTCTGCCTTTTCACTGTTAGCTTTTTTGTGATTTTCTCAATTGCTTTCATCTTTTTTTTCTTTCTTTCTTTCTTTATTTCTTTTCATTTTATAAATATATCCTTCTGTACAAATCTTTCTTTCTTTCTTTCTTTCCGTGATTTTTCTGCCTTTTCACTGTTAGCTTTCTTTGTGATTTTCTCAATTGCTTTCATCTTTCTTTCTTTCTTTCTTTCTTTCTTTCTTTCTTTGAGTGCCTATCCCTTCTGTACAAATCTTTCTTTCTTTCTTTCTTTCCGTGATTTTTCTGCCTTTTCACTGTTAGCTTTCTTTGTGATTAAACCGAAATTGCTTTCATCTTTTCTTTCTTTCTTTCTTTCTTTTTTCTTTCTTTGAGTGCCTATCCCTTCTGTACAGGAATTTCTTTTTTTCTTTCTTTCCGTGATACAAAATTGCCTTTTCACTGTTAGCTTTTTTTGATTTTCTCAATTGTTTTCATTTTTGAATATTTCGAAATTTTCTTTCTTTCTTTCTTTCTTTTGAGTGCCTATCCCTCAAAACAAATTTAATTTTTTTTTTTTTTTCTTTCTTTCCGTGATTTTTCTGCCTTTTCACTGTTAGCTTTCTTTGTGATTTTCTCAATTGCTTTCATCTTTTTTTTTTAATTTCTTTTTTCTTTTTTCTTTTAAATTTTCTTTTTTCTTTTTGAGTGCCTATCCAATCTTAAAAACAAATCTTTTTTTCTTTCTTTTATTTTTTTTTAATTTTTTTCTTTTCTTTTTTTCCTTGATTTTTCTGCCTTTTCACTGTTATTATTTCCATTTGTGATTTTCTCAATTGCTTTGTTTTTCAAGAAAAGTTTTCTTTCTTTCTTTTCTTTCTTTTTTTTTTCTTTTTTTTGAGTGCCTATCCCTTCTGTACAAAGATTTTTTTTCTTTCTTTCTTTTCCGTGTTTTTTCTGCCTTTTCACTGTTATTTTTTTGTGATTTTTCAATTGATTTTCATCTTTCTTTTTTTTTTTTCTTTCTTTTTCTTTCTTTCTTTCTTTCTTTTTTTTCTTTCTTTCTTTCTTTGAGTGCAGGATCCTTCTGTACAAATTTGATTTCTTTCTTTCTTTCTTTCCGTGATTTTTCTGCCTTTTCACTGTTTTTTTTCTTTTGATTTTTCTCAATTGCTTTCATCTTTTCTTTTCAACTTTTTTTCTTTCTTTCTTTTTATATTTTCTTTTTTTTCTTTTCTTTTTTCTTTGAGTTTATCCTTCTGTAAATCTTTCTTTCTTATTTTCTTTTTTTCAATAAATTTTTTTTTCCTTTTCACTGTTAGCTTTGTTTTAAGATTTTCAATAAGTTTTCATATTTTCTTTCTTTTCTTTCTTTCTTTCTTTTTTTTTATTTTTCTTTTTTTTTTCTTTGATTACCAAATCCCTTCTGAAAATAAATCTTTCTTTCTTTTTTTTTTTCTTTCTTTCTTTCCGTGATTTTTCTGCCTTTTCACTGTTAGTTCTTTCACGGATTTTGTGATTTTTTCAATTGCCAATCTTTCTTTTCTAAATTTTCTTTCTTTCTAATTTTCTTTTTTCTTTCTTTCTTTCTTTCTTTGAGTGCAACATCCTTCTTTACAAATCTTTCTTAGATTTTTTCTTTTCTTTCTTTCTTTCTTTCCGTGATTTTTCTGCCTTTTCACTGTTAGCTTTCCTGATTTTTTCTCGAAATTGCTTTCATCTTTAAATTTTCTTTCTTTTCTTTTTTTACTTTCTTTCTTTATTTTTCTTTCTTACAGAATTTGAGTGCCTATCCCTTCTGTACAAATTTTTTCTTTTTTTCTTTCTTTTCCGTGATTTTTCTTATTTTTCACTGTTAGCTTTTTTGTGATTTAAAACAATTTTCATCTTTTTTTCTTTCTTTCTTTCTTTTCTTTCTTTTTCTTTCTAGGGCGGATTTCTTTCTTTCTTTCTTTGACTATTTATCCCTTCTGTACAAATCTTTTTTTCTTTCTTTTCTTTCTTTTTTTTTCCGTGATTTTTCTATTTTTTTCACTGTTAGCTTTGAAATGATTTTTTCAATTGCTTTCATTTTTTCTTTCTTTCTTTTTTTTGTTTTCTTTCTTTTCTTTCTTTCCTTTTTTTCTTTCTTTGAGTGCCTATTTTCTGTACAAATTTCTTTTCTTTCTTGAATTTTTCTTTCCGTGATTTGAAATTATTTTCACTGTTCTTTCTTTTTGATTTTCTCAAAACATTTCATGTTAATTTTTATTGTTTTCTTTCTTTTCTTTCTCGGAATTTTTATTTTCTTTCTTTCTTTCTTTCTTTCTTTGAGTTTTTTATATCCTTCTGTACAAATCTTTTATTTTCTACAATTTTTTCAGGAGTTTTCTTTCTTTCCGTGATTTTTTCTGCCTTTTCACTGTTAATTTTTTTTTTTGTGTTTTTCTCAATTCTTTTCATCTTTCTTTTTTTTCTTTCTTTTTTTAATTTTTTTTTCTTTCTTTTTTTTTCTTAATTTCTTTTAAGATTTTTTCGTCTTTTTTTCTTTCATTTCTTCTCGTTCCCACGTTTGAACGTGTTTTCTTTCTTCTGTTCTTTCTTTCTTTCTTTCTTTCTTTCTTTTTCTTTCTTTCTTTCTCCATTTAGATACATTCTTAGACGTATCAATTCTTTCTTCCTCCTTGCTTCTTTCCGTCACAGTATTATATTTATATAATTTTATTTCTCTTGTTTTCCTCCCAATAATTTTTGAACTCTAAAACAAGTGAAAGAATAAAAACAATTCTCCCAATAATTATTTGACCTCAATCGTTAAATCATTTCAGGCGTAACATTAAAACTAAAACAAATATTTGATTTTATTTCTGCTCATAAAACCCGGTCGCCTTTAACAGTTAATTTGCAAAATCTGCTTTCCTGGTTAGGCTGATGTCAATATATTTTCATACCTCTATTCCGTAATAATTGTTACCTTTATTGGATAAAATTTGTATGCAAATGGAAGTACTATTAATGGAACGAGGTAATAATAATTAACGAGCTTTTCCTGTCTGACGATTATTATTATTATTATTATTATTATTATTATTATTATTTTTATTTCCTTTGATTTCTGGCGTGTACACATTTCTTTCCGGGTCCCGCCCAGAGACCCAAGGTTAGAAATGGCATCATGATACATTCCACTGACAAAAAAAAAAACAAAAACAAAAAAAAAACAAAAAACAAACAAACAAAAAAACCAAAAAAAAAAAACCATAAAAAACCCATATTTTACATAGATAAAGCCCTTCGTAAAGTGTGGGCTGCAAAATTGTTCTCACAAGGAGAACAATTTTTTGTATTTCTTTGAGACTTCCGGGAATCCCATTTATTATTATTATTATTATTATTATCATCATCATCATTCGATTTCTGCTATGGACACACTACCTACCAAGTCTGCGGAAAGACCTAAGGCAGGTCGTGGTGTGTTGTTATGGCCACATTTCATGTTAATTTTTTTTTTTTTTTTTTTTTTTTATCTCCGATGAAGTTGCTAGCGTTACATAGACAAAGTTCTCCTTAGTGTGTGTGCTGTACTTAATAAGACAATTTTCTGTATGTCTCTTAAGCTGGGGTTTCAGGGATTCTTTCAATGTGTTGTTTTGTTCCATTTTTTATAATTCCAAGTGCACCTATTACCACTGGTATTATTCTTGTTTTCAATTTCCACATTTTTTTTCTATTTCAATTTCCAGGTCTTTGTATTTTGATAGTTTTTCAAATTCCTTGGTTGCTATGTTACAATCCGCTGGACAAGCCATATCAATTAGTAGGCAAGTTTTTTTCTTTCTGGTTTTTGACAATAATGTCCGGCCTATTTGCTTCAATTTTTCTGTCTGTGTGGATGGTATAATCCCATAGAATGGTGACATCTTCTATTTCTGTAACCGGCGCTGGCCGATGTTCATACCAGTGTTTGCTTACACATTTTCCAAAGTGTTTGCACATTGTCCAGTGTAAGTATTGCCCCACTCTATCGTGACGATTTTTATATTCATTTTGGGGCAAGTATAGAACATCCTGAGATTAGATGGTCTATTGTTTCTTGGTATTTGTCACAGAACCTGCATTTTGGATCCACATTATTATGTATGATATTTGCCTGAAAATTCCTAGTGAAAAGACTCTGGTCTTGCGCTGCAAGAATAAAGCCTTCAGTTTCAGACTTTAATCCAGATGCTCGTAACCATCGATGAGTATTAACTTTATCAACATTGGGTTTATTTGCACGTTCTGGATATTGGCCATGCAGAGGTTTGTCTTGCCAGCGTTGTTTTTTCATCTGTTCAAGGGCTTTATCCTTGGCTTTCTCGTTTGAAATAAGCTTTTTTATTAAAAAATTATTATTATTATTATTTTTATTATTTTTTATTATTCCTTTGATTTTCAATTGTATTATTATTGTTTCCTTTATAAATATTTATTTTGATTTTTTTTCACTTTTTCGTTCCCCCAGTCCAGAGACCTAAGGTTAGAAATGGCATCATGACATTTTCCACTGACACACACACACACACACACACACACGCACACACACACACACACACACACACACACGAGAGAGAGAGAGAGAGAGAGAGAGAGAGAGAGAATATATTTTACATTGATAAATTTTTCGTATGTCATTTGGGATGTATAGTTTGAGAACAATTTTTTGTATTTCTTTAAGGTATGGCCTTCCGGAAATCCCTTCAATTAGTCTGCTGGAATCTTTTCCAAACAAACCTAGGGCTCCAACTACAACAGGGATTGTTGATATTCCCATATGCCACATTTTTGAGATTATTATTATTATTATTATTATTATTATTATTATTATTATTTTCTTAGATTTCTTTTGTAAACTAATTTCCTTCCGAGTCCCAACCAGAGACCTAAGATCAGAAATGGCAACATTACATTTTCAAATGAACATATTTCTAAAATAAAAAAAATAAAGTAAAATAAAGTAAAATAAATAAATAAATCTAAGATCACACACAACTACAACTACATTTGCAATTATTGATGTCATCTTATGCCACATTTTTTGAGGATTTTTACATGAAGATCTTCGTATTTTGATAGCTTTTTGAAGATCTTCAAAGATACGGTACAGTCTGCAGGAAATGCCATGTCAATAAGAAGGCCCATTCTGTTTTTGTGGTCTTTGAAAACGATTTCTGGGCGATTAGATTTGTTTGCTCCGTGTGTATTGTAAAGTCCCATAAAATTGTTATAGATCATCTGACTCTAACCATGTAATGTATCTTCAAAGATACATTACATTACAATCTACAGGAAATGCCATCTCAATAAGAAAGCACATTCCGTCCTTGATCACACTGTCTGGGCGATTAGCTTTGATTGTTCTCTCTGTGTGTATTGTAAAGTCCCATAAAATTGTTAAAGGTCGTATTTTTATAACGGGGTTTGGGTGATGTTCATACCAGTTACTTGCAGTTTCCTTCCCATAAACGTTACATATTTTCCAGAACGGATATTAGCTCACTCTATCATGCCGAGTTTCAGTGGGTGCTAACACTGTGCAACCTGATGTAAGGCTATCAATTATTTCAGAATCTTAATTTGTTTTTTGTTTTTTTTTGGTTTGGTTTGTTTTACGGCATATCAACCTCAATGGGTTATTTAATGCCGAAAATGTTTTTATTGTTGGTAATATTTTTTCCCCAAAAATCTATTTCTGGTAATATTTTTAACTTCAAAAATCTATTTCTGGTAATATTTTTTTCCTTCAAAAATCTATTTCTGGTAAGAATTTTCCTTCGCTGGTAATATTTTTTTTCAAAAAATATATTGCTAGTAATATTTGTTTTTCAAAAATGTATTGCTGATAATAATTTTGTTGACAAACTATTTCTAGTATTAAAACCTATTTTTACACATTCATAGTGTTTTGGCCCCAGTGTGGGTGTTAACTATTTGCCCATAGCTAGGACCCTAACAGGTGCTATCACTCCGGGTCAGGGTAGACATGGGAACATTAGCAATTAAGAGATGGTTCCACACTCCTCAAAACCTCTTGAGCAGAGGACGTAGTTTATCGTCTTACCCAGGACGGAATTTTAATTTGGGGTTAACGCAATTTTTCAGTAGATGTCCTTGATAATTTCTAGCCTTATTCAAGCTTTGTTTTTCTGCAGCAAGAATAAAACTTTCGGTTTCAGCATCTAACTCTGCACCACGTAGACACTGATGTATATGGGATGGGTTAACATTAGTTTGTTTGGTACGGGCAGAGTATTCACCATGAAGAGGTTTATCTTGTCATCGTTTCTGTATTTGGCACATTGCATTTACTTTCTTTTTTTAGGTTCTTTGTCCCTACAGTAAGTGTATTATGGTTTATTTGCATTTCTTCACCCATTTGAAATTCCACTTTGAATTTGTTGGCTTCCTTTATTACTGAATAAAGTTTCTTATTTCTTCAACACATCATCCAGTCTTCTGTAGTTTCCAGGTATCTTTGAAAACCGATTTTTGTGTGTTTGTAAGACAGTTCTAGTTGAACTAATCCTCTGCCTCTTTCGGATCTGGGCACACACAGATAATCAAAATCACCCTTGGAATGATGCATGCGGTGACAAGTGAGATAGATATTTACAGACTTTTTCTAGTTTCTGACAAAATCTAGATCTGTTGAGTGTGTTTCTATAATTCTTCCTTTCTTGAATGTTTCTTTTACACATTCATCGTATCCGAAATTCATGTCATCACTAAAATATTTTTTACAGTATTGAGGATATCATTTAATTCATTGTCGTCCATGTAGAATAGGTGATTAAATATTTTCTTTTTTTTAACTTGTTTCCATGGTTATTACTCTTTAGTTAATCCGAAATGGAAATTAAGAAAAAACAGAACATTATTATTATTATTATTATTGTATGTAATGTTTCCTGCTTTGTATCCTGTAGAGGGGGGGCAATCTTTGCTCCTTAGGCCCTATAGGAGAATTGTCATTTAATTCATAGCATTTTCTTAGTATATGGGATGTTCCTAGTAAAGTGATCTTTAGGGCAACTTGTGAATTCATGTCGGTATTTGACACCAGATGCACACGTCTGTAGTATTCTTTTCTTACTTTCTCTTTCATTTGGGTCTGCTGTATTCCATCTCCTTCGCTGATCCCTACGTATTTTTAGTTTTCTTCTTTTTCTTCCAGTTGCCTAATCTTTGTGACAACATCTAGATTTATTGAGTGTGTTTCTGTAACTCTCCCTTTCTTGAATGTTACTTTTGCACATTGATCGAACCTGAAATCGATACCGATGCCATCACTGAAACATTTTACAGTATGGAAGAAGCCCTTCAACACAATGTCGTCTTTGACAAAGAGTTTGAGATCATCCATGAACAATAAAGGATTAAACACATTCTTGTTTACGCTGTGTCCACAGTTATATTACTATTTAGTCCATGCGAAAGAGAGATTAAAGTCAGACAAAACAGAAGCGGTGAGAAGGCGCCTCCTTCAAAAAATCCCTCGGTGGATTGATTCAGGCGATTAGAAGTGGCAGTGCCTTTGGTGTGATTTAGGTATAATGTGGTTTTCCACAGTCCCATTCTATATTTAAAGAAATTTACTACAACGAAAGAAGCTTTGTAAATTTCCAAAGCCATAAGTATCCAAGAGTGTTGTAAACTATCCAAATATCTATCTTTATCATCATCATATTTCAATTTCTACTATGCTCACACTAACTACAAAGTTTGCGAGAGGACCTAAGGCAGGTATTTGTGTGTTGTTATGGCTACATTTCATGATTTGTTTTTCTAACTCTCATAACAACACTTGTGTTACATGGATAAAATTTTTCTTAGTGTGTAGACTTTACTTATCAAGACAATTTTTGTATTTCTCTGAAGCTGTGATTTCCAGTGGTTTTCTCAATGTCTTGTTGTATTCCTTTTTTAGCATTCCAAGCGCACCTACTGTGACTGGTACTGTTCTTGTTTTCAATTTCTACATTTTTTTTCTTTTTCGATTTCCAGGTCTTTATACTTCGATAGTTTTCCAAATTCCTTAGTTGCTATGTTACACTCCACTGGGCAAAGCATGTCAATTATTATTTTTTACTTTTCGTTTTTTTTTTTTTGGCAATTATGCCCGGCCTATTTGCTTCAAATCTTTCTGTCTGTAAAGATGGTGTAATCCCAAAGAATTGTGATATATTCTATTTCAGTAACCAGTGCTGGGTGATGTTCATACCAATGTTTGTTAACCTCCAAACTGTTTGTCCAGTGTAAGTATTGCCCAACTGTATCGTGACGATTTTATTTTCATTTGGCGCAAGTGAAGAACATCCTGAAATTAGATGGTCTATGATTTCTTGATATTTGTCACAGAACCTGCATTTTAGATCCACATTATTATGTATATTTGCCCGAAAGTTCCTAGTGAAAAGACTCTGGTCTTGGGCGGCACGAATAATTCTTCCGTTTTAGCCTTTAATCCAAATGTTCGTAACCATTAACATCGGCTTTATAAGCCTCGTTCTGGATATTGGCAATGCAGAGGTTTGTCTTGCCAGAGTTGTTTCATCTCTTCAAGAGCTTTATCCTTGGATTTCTTTTTCACAATTTTTGCTGCAACAGTTGGTTCCTTGGTTCTGTTTTGGTTTTCTACAAAGACTACTAAATGTAAATCTATTTTGTATTTACAACAATCTTTCATGATAGACTAATTTTTCTTTCTGCTTTCGTATTGTTTGATTAATTTTATCATCTGATTTTGATTTCTGGTGTATATTCATTTCTTTCTGGGTTGCAACCAGAGACCTAAAGTCAGAAATGACATCTGAGCATTTTTGAGGTCGGTTGAAACATCTAAGATCTTACATATTTTACATAAGTAAAGCCCTTCGTAATGTGTGGGCTATACTTGTGAGTATAAGTTTTTCTATTTCTTTCAGGCCTGCTCTACCAGGAATCCCTTCAATGAATCTATTGAAATCTTTTCCAATCAAGCTTAGCGCTCTCAATAAAACCGGAGCTGTTGATATCTTCATGTGCCACATTTTTGATAGTTCGATTTCAAGATCTTTGTATTTTGATAGTTTTTGAAGATGTTCGAAGATACATTATAGTCTGCAGGGACAGACACATTAATATGAAGGTACATTTTGTTTTAGAGGTCTCTGATTACGATATCTGTGCGATTAGCTTTGATTGTTTTGTCTGTGTTTATTTGTTATGATCCGGTTCCTTGTACCACAATGATAGTCCAAGGTAGAACCAATAAAAAAGAACTCGAACACGGATATGGAATAACACAGATATATTACAAACAGGAATATATACAGAGAAGTAGAAAGGTTAAGTACGAACAATCAGGTTTAGTAGTAATTGTCTGAACGTGATTTTGTTTCGGACTGCCTTTGACTCGACTGACTCGCTCTGACAGACTGACAGACTCCTGACGGACTCACTCCAGACTTCAGACTGAACTTTAGACTTCAGACTGAACTTTAGACTTCAGACGGAACTCCCTGCTTCCTCTTGGGGCGCAGTATTTATTACGTATGGAATAGTCCATTATGTTATTATGGGTAAGGTCCCATAACAGTATTGTAAAATCACATAAATTTTTTATAGGTCCTATCTCCGTAACCAAATCTGAGTGGTGTACATACCAATTTCTTGCAGTTTCCTTTCGGTAAAAGTTGAATATATTCCAATGCAAATATTGGCTCATTCTGTTATACCGGGTTTTATATTCAGTAGGTCCCAATACCGTACAACCTGATACAAGATGATCAATTGTTTCTGGATATTCATCAGAGAATATGAATTTTAGTTTGTGTGCTTGGTAATTTCTAGTTAGCAAGCATTAGTCCTGTCCAGCAAGAGTAAAACGTTCGGTTTCAGCTTTTAACCCTGCACTAAGAAACCATTGATGTGTACGGCAGAATATTGACTGTGAAGAAGTTTATCTTGCCATCCTTTCTGTACGTGGTCTATTGCATTTGCTTTTGCTTTCTTTTTTAAGGTTTTTGCAGCTGCAGTAGGCTTATTATGTTCTATCTGCATTTTTCACCCACTTGAAACACCATTTTGAACTTGGTTGCATCCTTTATTACTGAATAAATTTTCTTATATCTTTTGTGTTCTTTGATCCATAACATCATTCAGTCTTCTATAGTTTCTAGTTGTCTTTGAAGATCGACCGGTGTAGTTTTGAAAGGCATTTCTAGTTGAACTAATCCTCTACTCTCTTTGGAGTTGGGAACATACATAGGATCAACATCAGACTTGGGATGGTGCATACGGTGGGAGGTGAGACGCTTTCTCGTTTTGACGTCCATTCGCTTAAGGTCAGCTATGTTCCAGTTAAGGATATTGAAACTGTATTGTACCACGGGGACGGCCAAATTGTTTATGGCCGATATTTTTCCTAAATTCAACTCTGTATTAAATACCAGAGCCACACGTGTGTACCATTCTTTCTTGAGTTTATCTTTCATTTGTGTATGTTTTATTCCATCCTTTGCTGTATAGGCTTCTTGTTCAAGTCCATTAGATCTATTGAGTTTGTTTCTCCCTTGCTTGAAAGTTAGTTTTGTATATTTATCTAATCCGAAATCTATACTATGTCATCCTTGAAATATTTTACAGTAATGGGAATACCCGTCAACTCACTGACGTCATTAGCAAAGAGTTTCATATTATTATTATTACTTTTATTTCCTTTGATTTCTGGCGTTTACACATTTCTTTCCGGGTCCCGTCCAGGGACCTAAGGTTAGAAATGGCATCATGACACTTTCCACTGACAAAAAAATAAAAAAAATAAATAAAAATAAAAGAAAAAATAAAAAAATTACATAGATAAAGCCCTTCGTAAAGTGTGTGTGCTGTACTTGTCAGAACAATTTTTGTATCTCTTTGAAGTATGGACTTCCAGGAATCCCTTCAATTAGTCTACTGGAATTTTTTTCCAACCAATCCTTAGGGCTCCAATTACAATAGGGATTGTTGATTTTCCCATGTACCACATTTTTTTTTATTTCTATTTCAGGGTCCTTGTATTTTGATAGACATTTTTTGAATATCTTCAAAGATATATTGCAGTCTGCAGGGAAAGGCAATATATAAATAAGGAGGCATTTATTATTATTATTATTATTATTATTATTATTATTATTATCTTTAGCTCGATTTCCGTTTTCAACCGGACATCTTGCATTATGGATTTTCTCCATCAAGACGTACGTCCCCGGCATCACTTTCCCCGGAATATTTGCAATTGCCAAACAACGCAGACTTCTGAAGCGATAGGGTACTAAGTTCCAATCCGATTTTCTCAATCTAGGAATATATTTTTGCCACCGACATTCAGAGAACTTAAAAACGATTACTTGGTTATTTACTTTAGAGAATCATTTTACTTACAATTATTAGCACGTAAATAAAACAATAGTCGGTAGATTATTTAAAAACCTTAACCGTAAGTAATCAACATTGCCTCGTTATAGCCATCTGTCATTTATATTATTGCACACTAAGACAGGTTTACATTTACACAAGTAACGAAGTAATCGTTCTAAGTAACGCGGTTAATCGAAATAAGTGCTATGTAATTTTTTTTTTTTTTTTTTACTGTATTCTGTATTCCATTCTCCTTCGGTAATTCCTATGTATTTATCGGTTTCTTCTTCTTCCAACTCCCTTGATTTTGATTAAACTGAGATCTATTGAGTCTGTTTGGGTAATTCTTCCTTTCTTGAATGTTTCTTTTACACATTCATCTTATCCGAAATTCATGTCATCACTAAATTTTTTTTTAACAGTATTGAGGATATCATTCAATTCATTGTCGTCCATGTAGAATAGGTGATTAAATATTTTCTTTTTTGTTTTTTAACTTGTATCCATGGTTATTACAGTTTAGTTCATCCGAAACGGCGATTAAGGAGAGACAACATTATTATTACTTTTATTATTATTATTATTATATATTGAATTTACAGCTTTGTAACCTGTAGAGCCGGGCCCAATCTTTAGTCCTTAGGCTTTATAGGAGAATTGTCCTTTAATTCATAGCATTTTCTTAGTATATGGGGTGTTCCTAGTAAAGTGATCTTTTGGGCAACTTGTGAATTCAAGTCGGTATTTGACACCAGATGGACACGTCTGTAGTATTCTTTTCTTACTTTCTCCTTCATTTGGGTCTGCTGTATTCCATCTCCTTTGCTGACCCCTAGTTATTATAGGTTCTTCTTCTTCTTCTTCTTCTTCTTCTTCTTCTTCCAATTCCCTAATCTTTGTGACAAAATCTAGATTTGTTGAGTGTGTTTCTGCTGTAATTCTTCCTTCCGAAATTGATACCGATTCCATCACTAAAACATTTTACATTATTGAGCGTACCCTTTAATTTATTATCGCCTTTGACAAAAGCATTTGAGATCATCCATTTTGAGTAGGTGATTGAATACTTTCTTTTTTTAGTGTTTAGTTCATGCTTAAGGGGGATTAAGGACAGAAAGCCTCACAGTGTGTCTTGTAAGATTCCACGTTGGATATTTAAACAATTGGAAGAAAAAGTCGGAGTATTATAATTCACTTGCACTTCTTCACCCACTTAAAATTCTCTTTTGAATTTATTGACTTCCTTTATTACTGAAAGATTTTATTTCTTAAATGTTCTTTGACACAGATCATCATCTCACCTTCCGTAGTTTCCAGGTCTCTTTCAAGAGCGATTGTCGTAGGTTTGTAAGACAGTTCTAGTTGAAATATTCCTCTACCTCCTTCGGATCTTTTCACATACACAGATCAACATTATTTTAGGTTGATGGAATGCCATGACAAGTAAGAAGCTTTCTCATTTTTGGCATCCATTTTCTTAATGTCAGTTATGGTCCAATTCAGGATGTTTTTTTTGTATCACGCTACAGGGAGAGTTTGTTTATTTCTGATATTCTGTTTTGTGAATTCAATTCGTTATTTTAACACCAGACGAAGACGCCTTAATATTCTTTTTTTAATTTCTTCTTCATTTGGGTATGTTGCATTCCAGCTCTTTCGCCGAGTCGACTCCTAGTTATTTATAGGCTTCTTCTTCTTCTTCTTTAATTGTCGGTAATTCTTCTTTTTTGACGTTCTCTTTCTTCTTCCTTTTCCCCATTTTTTCTTTCTTTTATCCTCAGTCATTCATTCTTTCTTTCTTTCTTTCTTTCTTTCTTTCTTTTTTCTTGAAAATTTTAATCGACAATTATTTTTTTTTCTTATACTTTCCCTTTTTGTTTTTCATTTTTCCCTTCATTTTTCTTTTATTTTTTATCCCAACCTCCTTTTTCCTCGTCATTTTTTCGTAATTTTTTTCATTTCTTCAAACGCAGGTCTCACTTTCTTTTCTTTTTTTTCTTCTTCTTCTTCTTCTTCTTTATTTTTTTTCTTTTCTTTTTTTTTTTTTTTTCTTTTCTTTTTTATTCTTTATAATCTTTTTTTCAATTTATTTTTTAATCGTTTCTGATTCATTTTTTACTTTTTTTTTTGTTAACGAAAAATGTTTATCTTCCTTTTATCCTCTATCTTTTTTTTTCCTTTGAAGTTTTCTTCTTTTTTTTTCGTTGGTTTTTCTTCTTTTTTTTTTTTTTCTTTCTTTTCTTCTTCTTTTTTTCTAGTTGCTTAATGTTTTGACATTTTCATAGATTTATTGTTTGTGTTCTTCTTAATTCTTTTTTTTAAATGCTACCTTTGCACATTTTTTTCTTTTGAAATCGATTTTGATTCCATCACAAAACATTTTACATTATTAAATTTATTTTTAAAATTATTATTATCGTCTTTGAAATTTTCTTTGAGATCCATTATTTGATTGAATATTTTTCTTTTTACTTTGTAATATATATTTATTAATTTTTAGTTCCTGCGTAAGGGGGACTGAGACAAGAGAGACTAGAAAGGGTGACAGAAAGTCTCCTTGAAAGATTCCTCGTCGGATATTCAGGCGATTGAAGGTGGCAGTGCCTCTGTTCTGATTTAGATGTAATTTGGTTTTACACCTTCTCATGCTGCGTTTAAGGAAATTTACTATCGCCGAGGAAACTCAGTGAAATTTCCAAAGACTTTTGGATTCTATCTATTTTCGATTTGGTTTATTTTTTAAATCTAATTTATTACCACATCCCCCAGGTCTGAAGAGTAAATGTAATCGTTTCTAACTCTGAGATGTTACCTACGTGATTTTCCCTTAATATATTTATCCTATCCAATGACCCTCTCACAACAGGGATAAGAATATTTTACCGTCTCCACATTCTTAAAACCTCGATTTGCCGGTCCTTGTAATTAGACAATCTTTAAATTCTTTTTATTACAAGGTCATATCTGTTATTTAGCAGGTTTCATTTTTTTTAATGCTTTATGACTATATCTGGTCTACAGGGTGCGATGGGTAAATTATCGCCATTTTATATTTTTAATTTCACGCATGCGCTTTCTTTGTTTTTGATTTTGTCGACTGCACAGTATAGTAAGATCAGTTGGGAACCGTCTGTAAGATTTTTTTTGACGCAATTAACTCCACCAGAGATGTGGAAACGGCATGCTGTACTGCTTGGCATTCGCACCGGAATCTCGAAATACGAACGTTTCTGAGTGTTTGGATGTCAATCTGGGGACATTTCAGAGGATTCGGAAAGAATTGGATGATTTATCTAATCAGCATCGTGATGTTTGGAGTGATCCTTTGTGATGGCGACAGACATCATGACTTCCTTCATCTTGCCACAGGGCCTCAAAATGAACACCGAGCCCCAGATCCAGCAACTTAATTACATAGTGCTGCCCAGGATCAAGAGAGTGGCTGCTGGAATAAATATAAAATGGCAACATAAATCTAACGCCATGCCATACGGGCAAGAAACCCAGTATTTGGATGTCAGACAACCTTACGACCATATCATATATATACAAAACCCAAATACCAAAAACATGCATTGCAAAAAATTGATTATTAAAATATCCATTTTTTGATATAAAAAGTTTCAAATGTCCTTGTAACACTAAAGATGAATTAAAGGCAATGATTACGTCAGCATTCATCAATTTAAATAAAGAGACCCACTAGAAGAATAGATTCCGAAGGTGATTCTGGAGGCGGTGGGTGAAGTGAATGGCGATTTTAATAAATAAATTTAATCTTTAGTATTTCTATATATTTTTGTGCAGTTTTAGTAGATATATCTGTTAAAATGCAATGCCAGTGTTATTTTCTTTGAAAAATTTAATTTAGACGTTTCTTTTTTTTTAGAAATCGCATTTTGTATTTGCATCAATTTTCAAAAAATTTGAGAATTGAAAATTATTATTATCATTATTATTATTATTATTTTATTATTATTATTATTATTATTATTATTATTTCGTAATTTCTGTTGTATACAGATTTCCTTCTTAATAAAAATTTTTAGACCTATCCAATGTCAAAAAATAACATGATATTTTTACTGATATTTTTTGTTAATAAATACAATCTATCATATTTTATATAGAAAAAAATTGTAATATTTCACCTGTATTTGTGAGTACATTTTTTTGGTTTATGTTAAGGCATAGGCCACCTGGAATCCCAACAAGTCAATGGAAATTTTTATTTGATGCCCCAACTACAACTGGAAAATCTAGTTCTCCCCCGCAACCTGACAGCCAACACTGAAGACTCCAAAAGACACACCACAATCTGCAGGGACAGCCACGTCAACAAGAAATCACAAAATGTTCTCAAAGAGAGAAATAACGACAATTAGGCGACCATCATTTAAATAACTCGTCTGGTCTATGAATAAAAAGTCCGAAAATACCGGCTTTAAAATATTTCTCGTTGTGCTTCGGTTTAATCAAAAAAGCCTGTTAATATATAATAAATATCATCAATCTTATTGCCAATTTTGTTGTCTTTTTATTTCAGATTTCATTAACAAACTTATTAAATCCATTTATATTATAAGAAGCCCTTGTTGGTAAATTTTCGTTTTTAATATTATATATATGCAATTTATGACGTAATAATGTCGTTTTAACGTATTTTTAACGTAAAAAACATTATTACGTCATTATTTTGCAACCAATAAATAAATAAATATTTAAGTCGGTTAATAAATTTCAGCATAAATTCAAAAATTTATATAAATGTTATTTAAAAGCAAAAGATTGAAACTAAAATTGAACGAAGACTTTTATTTTAAAGTCGGAATTTTCAGAGTAGGCCTGTGTCCGTTTTCAAAGGGACGAAGAATAAATATAAATATATATTTATGATGAATGTTTTATTGTTGCTTAGAGGATTACCGCGGAAATTATAGGATTGAGTAAACCTAAATTCATGTTTAATCCATAATATTATATTTTATTTTGAAAATATATTTCAATCCGATCTCCGTCTGTTTGTCGGCTGTTGAAAAAAAACGCGAAAAGCACAAATCTGATGTCATCAATGCTATAGAACGGTTGTTTCTTTGTTTGCAGCGAATTTAAAATAACAGGCCTTTTAAACATACATATAAGAAATAATATTTTGACCATTTTATGGTTTAAGGTCATATATATATATATATATATATATATATATATATAATGGACATATTATTTGTCGGTTTCGACTTATGAGGATCTGCCGGAATTATTGATTCAGTTATGAAAGTTTATACGCAATAATCTTAAGTGGCATTTAAGAAAGCTAGTGATTTACAACATATGGAGCAAGTGTAAGGATTATGAGATGAGATAAACCATTAAATTGGTTGACCTTTTAGATCTTGATTAAATTTCTTGAAGATGATTCAGACAAGCAGATTGAAAATTTGAGTCTTAAAAACACGTTGATATCCATTATAGATGTTTCCAATATTCTAATATTCAATATATATATATATATATATATATATATATATATATATATATATATATATATATATATATATATATATATTTTTTTTTTATAATTTAAAAAATAATTTTTGACAAGTGAACAGACAAATATGTGGAAATGAGTTTAAATATTGAATTAATTTAATACACATCTATATGGACAAATAAATTTGCATCAAGACAGTATTCGATTTAATCTAAGATCGTTGTCATATAGAATCATCAATGGATGAAAATTACAAAGTAATCTTTTCCTTTAGATTAAAAATGTCCCATGTCTTTTTCAATACACGATATCTTTATATATAACCCATAGGAAGAAGAAATTGAGTAATATCTGGTGAATGAAAAGGGAATTAGGCCATCCCTTTCAATCCACCAGTCTGGAAATGTTAGGGGTTCATTAACTTTTTAATCAACAGGATACCAGAAATACACAAATGGAATGTGATTGAAAATTTTGATAACAAAAGTATGGGTACACGTAGAATAAATCTTTTTAAGATAAATCTCATCAACCAATTTTTGTAATATATTTTTGAATTTTCTTTTTTTATTTGCTAGATATAATATATATATATATATATATATATATATATATATATATATATATAGATATATAATAGATAGATAGATATATGTAGTGAGCCAGACAAAATTATTTGAGTTTGATTTAAGGGGCTGGATTCGTCAGAAATAAATAAATTTATGACGATCCACTTTTTTTAAAGTTTTGATAAAACATATTTTTAAGGATCTTTCTCCTGTGTATATTATATATATATATATATATATATATATATATATATATATAGATAGATAGAAAATATAGATATAGATAAACCTTTAAGTTTATTATTCTAGCCAAGGGTTTTTCCTAAAACGATCGTCAGGGAAAGTTTAGGTGAAACCTAGGTAGGTTTGTCTGGCTCACTAGGTTTATCTAGGTCTGCTCTACGGTTGTATTGAGCTCTTTTGTTAGTTAGTTGTTTACTCGTATCGAATTTTTTTCTTTGGGCTTCAAACCTGCATCTGTGCGATTTTTTTTCGACAGACTTTCATGTTTCTAGCTCTTTTTTTTTTAAAACCTTTTTTTTCCTTCGAGATTGATTTGATTATTGGCAAATCAAAAATTCGAGGTTTTCGAAACGAGTATATATATATATATATATATATATATATATATATATATATATATATATATATATATATATATATATATTTTCAGACATCTAAATTTCTATCAAGCATTAAAATCTATTCTTTACATAAATTGCTAAAACCCAATTACAAGCCTCTTTCTCTTTACTTCCCTCTCCCTCTTTATATATATATATATATTTTTTTTTCCCTTTTTTTCGGAGCGTTTTCTCCCTACTCCCCTCCCATTTCAATATATTACTTCCGTTAAGTTAACCGTCTAAATAGGTCATGGTAATTAGTGACTCCTCCTCCCCCAATATAAAGTATGATTGAGAGAGACATGAAATTAATCCCTCCCTATACTCTACCATGTCTCTTTAACTATCCTTTTACACTCTCTGTTAAATTACAAAAATTACACTACCCATCAATTTTAATTTCATTTTCGTTTCATTTCATTTTTTGGAAGTGCTATCTGATGATCCGGCGTCCTTAAAAAGATTTCTGGTGAAATAAATTATTATAATGGTACCTTAAAGTGGTCTGTTTTATATATATATATATATATATATATATATATATATATATATATATATATGTGTGTGTGTGTGTGTATGTGTGTGTGTGTGTGTTGTGTGTGTGACAAAATATATATAAATATATAAAGAACTATATTATATAAATAATCCAAAGTTATTTAGTATTTTGTTATTATTAAAAAAAAATAGTTCTAGTATATAGATAAATCTTTATTTCATAAATATAAAACAATTTATTGAAAAATATTATATATCCAATAATTTTAAAAATTTTGTTTAAATTGTGTAAAGAGCCATATCAGTTGTTTTGAAACATGTGTGAAACAGACATATGACGTGTAACATGAAGTTTTTCAAAATAATTAATTTATGTATATATATATATATATATAATATATATATATATATATATATATAATATACATTCTTATTAGGCTGTTTTTAAAATTCAAAAATGGATGTCCTTTCGCGTTTTATAACATTCTGCAGTTTTTCAATAAACATTTTTATTAAATTTTCTACCGTCTTGATTTTATCATAAATTGATTTAGTTTTTATTGTTTCCAAAGAAATCTTTTGTTTGGATATTTTTTTACCATTCTCAAAATGCAACAATCCTGGCAATTTTAAAAGTTTTATTTTGGATTAATATTTAGAAATTCAGAGCAAATTCCATTGAGTTAAAGTATTTCAATTCACAAATCGTGTCATATTCATTATATTCAGATTTTTAGCATCGATAATTCGTTGTGAAACCATTATTTCGGGTTTTATATTGTGGTTGAATGAAAATGTTTTATTCTCATGTTTCAACTAAAAATAAAATTTTATAAATTTTTGTTTTATTAATTCCATTAAATATATAATATTCACGGACAATGTAATTTTAAAAAACAAAAAATCAATTTGAAACAACCATTTTCTTTCTATATTTTTAACTCAATAAATCTCAGCAGATAAATCAAAGACCCATCCATGTATTCTTTTTTATACAACCCTAAAGATTGCTGATAAGAATTTAATTTTCATGTACTTCTGTTGCTTTTGCTATGTATCTAGAGGTTCTTGACAAAAAATCCTAGAAGCTGCAATGTTATCAGATTAAGCTGGCATCTCGGCTTCAATCATTCTAATTCCCTTAGATCTCAACTAGAACTTTCTGTTATCGGGTAAAATAAAAATAAATTTTAAAACAATATCATCGTTTAAATGTGTAAAGTTCGATGGTATTCTCAGAAATCATTCCAAGATGCACATTTTTATTGTTTCAAGTCTTTTCCTATTCGTGAGGAGATTGTCCAGCATTTACTACCATCCTAACGTCTAGGAACCAAAGAGGAAATCTATTCAGAATAAATAAACATGACAATATATATAGACATATATATAATAAAATTAAATTTGAGGGAAATTGACTGTTTCTAAAGATTTAGGACAAAATCAAATATTTTGTATTATGTTTTCATTTTTTGTTTTGTTTTATATATCTGATTTATTGATATCTCTTCAGAATAATTTTATAATATTTCAACCAATAAATTTTTTATTGTAACAAAATTTGACAATATATGTTACAGTATATGTTAATTATTTTATAAAAAAAAAATATATATGACTGAAAAAAAATTCCATGGTTTAACATTTGAAATCTATTGAAACATAAAAAGGAAAGACGGATTTTATTAAATTAGAAATCAAAATTTTATTTACTTTATTTAAATTTTTCGGACTGAATAATTTCCATTGCCATTAACCAACTTTTGGGCCTTTTGGCATATGGACTTTTCAGGTATTAAAATAAAGATTTAAACATTTATTTCGTTTAAATAATTAGATTGTTCATAGTTTTTTGCCATTTATTTTCTGTGAGGTGTCTCAGTTATTTCCCTTTAGCCAAACATTACCAATCTACGTTCCGGCGGACAAAATGATGGATCCGGTTCGAAACATATATCATTTGAAAAGGTAAATATATACAACGTCCGAAACATTTATGAATATGGCAATGAAGGTTTATAACAGTCTGAATATAATCCGTAATCGTCTATATTCACCTATTTCATTCAGGGACACGGCATTAAAAAAACAAAACAATTATTCTTATATATATATATCTATATATATATAGTATACAAAAACAAATACATTATTATAAATATTTCTAATGAAGATATTATAAGCTAATACATATAAGATGTCGATGTGCGTTGTGGTGTAATGTGTATCGGCTCGGAAGGAGAACTCGGAGAGCCGAGTTTGAATTTCAATCGAGTTCCTTATATTCAAATTTACATCTTGGGGAATATATGAATCATTTTTCTCCTGTTATGTTTAGCAAGGAATATATATATTACAACAATTTTTGGTTAGCAACCACTCTACTGCAGAAAGAAATGCAAATATATATCCGGGGAAAATATTTTTTATTTCGTCAGTATTTTATAATTTTTTTTTTTTCAAAGAGTTTATTTGAGGACGGAATATCAATTTTTTCAAATTTCTGTAGAATCGTTTTGATAGTTTCAGAGTTTGAAAATCATTTTTCTTTTACTTAGTTCGCAAATCCTTTTTTTTTTCATCTAATTTTATTTATATTTTTTCTTTTAATTTTAAAATTCCATTCTTTTTTCCTTTTTTTTTTCTTTTTCAAACTTTTTTTTCTTTTCTTTTTTTTTCTTTTTTTCTTTAAATTTCTCCTGCTTCATAAATATCCCTTGGAAAACTTTTTGATAGGTTTTTTCTATCTGAGCATAAAAGTAATTTATTTCTTTCCACATTTTTCTTTTTTTTCTTTCTTTCTTTCTTCTCACCTTCTCTCTATTTTTAACGTTCTTTCGTTGGAATTTTTTTTCTCTCCTTTTTTTCAAATTTATTTCTTTCTTTTTTTTTCTTTCATTTTCTTTATTTTCAATTTATAAATAGATTCCCGCTTCTCTTTTTCCCCTTCACTCAGATTTTTCTTTGTCCTTTTTTAATTTTAATGTTTCTTTTTTGATTCTTTTCAATTTCCCCTTACATAATTCTTTTATATTTTATAAAATTATTTTCATTTCTTAAAATTTTTTTAAAGAATTGGACGATCAAATTCATAAAAATGGATAAAATCGGTAGATTTTAAAATAAATAATTTTTCCAATTTCATTTTCTTTTTTTATTTCGTCTTTTTCTTCATCCATATATTTTTTTATAAATATTCAACCTTATAGCAAACCATTCCAAAATCATCTGTCCCAGAATATAAAAAAAAATATACACAGTAGATATACATTTTTATTTCTCTTGGCCCATTCATTTATGTCTTTCATATATTTATATCCTTTCTCGTCTTTGAGACGAGACATTTTTTGTTTTTACGAAATTACATTATTTCATTTTTTGATAAACTTGGCTGGTGTTTAATATATTAAATAAACTGATGTTAAATTATTAAAAGATAACTTTGTTCCCATTAAAATCAAATTGTCCGAATTTTAGTTTGCCTCCAGGCGGGCCTTGCACAAAAAGATTGGCTTCATATAATCGGTCCAGCTAAAATGGGAGATGTTTCGCTTCTTTGGAACAATTTAATTTTTATATATATATAATTTAATATGTTTTCGGCAAACGACTTTCGAAAATAAAGTAGATATTTACAGTTTGAAAGAGAAAACAAAACCATAATGGATTAACGGAACGCCTCAGCGATATTGGAAGATTTTGGTTGTCTGAAGAAATCTTCAAAAAATTTCAAATTTTTTTATATACTTTTTTCAGCATACAATTTTCGTTTTGATATTTATTTTTGAAAAAAAATTTATTGTTCATTGTATTTTTCTGTTTTTTTATTTTCTTTCTTTCTTTCCTTCATTTTTCTTCTTCCTTCTTTCGATTTTATCTTTTATTTTTTCACTTTTTCTTCCTTTATCTAACTTTTTCTGATTCATCATTTTAATCTTTCTTTTTATTCTTCTCAAAACCTGTTTTCCTCATATTTTTCTTTCTTTCATATCTTCTCCTTTTAATTCGAATCTATTAAACATGAGTTTTTTTTTTTTAATTTCTTTCTTTTATCAAATTTCTTTTCTGATTTTTTTAAGAAAATTTTTTCTCCTTTTTAAGATTTAAAAAAATTATTTCTTTTCAGTCTTTTTTTCAATTTTTTTTTCTTTCAGAATTTTTTTCTTTCTTTCTTTCTTTTTCTTTCAAATTAATCTCTCCTTCAGGATCATATTAATTGACCAAGTCAATATCCATCTGGTTAAAGATAGCGGTGTTCATATAAATTTTTTGCTCAGAAATTTTAAAAAAAATCTGTTTTTTTTTTTTAAGACGTTTTTAAATTCATTTTTTTTTTTTTTTTTTCATAGTTTTATTTATTCTTTTAAAATTTCTTATATTAATTCTTTTCCTTATTCTACCTTAGTTCTTGCTTTGTCTAATTCACTTTTCTTTCTTTATTTCTTTGATGCCATAATCTCTCTACGGCTTTCTTTTTTGTTTAATTTATTCCTTTTCGAATTTCTCATTAATAATTTTTCTTCTCCTTGTTATTATTTTCTATTTCTAACAATTCAATTGCTTTACATAATTCCTACTCTCCACACACATATACACAATATTATGTAAAAAAATTCTGATTAAACCTAATTCTCGAGATAAATATGTTTTGGATTATCTCAGTTCCTTAAGACATTTTGTAATATGATTTTTTTTTTAAAAGAGAATTGATCAAAATAAGTACGTATAGAAAATATTTGACTAAATTAAACAACACAGAAAGGGACATGACTAAATTAAACACGTATAAAAAGTTTCGACTAAATTAAACATGTCTAGAAGATATTTGACAAATGTAAACACCTCAGGAAGCTATTTGACTAAATTAAACACTTACACAAGAAACTTGACTAAATTAAATATGTGTAGATGAGACTCAAAGATTTAAACACGCCCAGAATATATTTGGCTCAACTAAACACATTTAGAAGATATTTGTAACAAATATAGTAGTTTTTATGTTTAAATGAAACATGTCTGGAAGAGACTTGACAAATTAAACAAATTTTTTTGAGTTTTTTTTTTAAATTTAATAATGAGGAATTTTATATTTATAATTTATATATATATATATATATATATATATATATATATATAATCAGGTCATCCCATAAGTTCTATCCGAATTTTGAATAAAGAAAACAAATGACCAAATGTTACATTTAATTACAGATTCAATCAACAATGTATTTTCCCTGATTATCTATGACTTCCTTCCATCTATTAACAAGTTTACTAATTCCATTACTGTAAAATTCTTTTGGCTTCGATTCGATGAACTCACAAATGTCATTTTTAACCTCTTCCTGTGTTACAAAAGCTGTTTCTTCCAAATGATTCTGTAAGCTACGAAACAACTGGTAGTTTGAAGGAGCAAAATCTGGAGAATAAGGTGGATGAGGAATTTTCTCCCAACCAAGTTCTTCGATCTTTTGTGACATGATTCTTGCTGTGTGGGGTCGCGCATTGTCCTGATGAAACATCACCTCTTTTTCGATTCACTAGAGCAGGTCTTTTTTTCCTCAAAGCTTGGTTCAAACGCTCTAATTGCTGACAGTATATTTGAGCATTAATTGTTGCATTAGGTGGTAAGAATTCAAAGTGGATTATTCCTTGGCGATCCCACCAGATTGAAAGAAGAACCTTTTGCCCATGAAAGTTTCCTTCTCGGCTGTGGCTGGGGTCCTTCCCTTTACCAAACCACTGTCTACGACGTTTAACATTTCGATAAAGATCCATTTTTCGTCGCCAGTCACAAGTCTATCCAAAAAGGTGAAACAAGTTGGCGAGAATGGAGAGAAGAGCAGATGTCAACTCGGGATTTGAGGTTGTTTTCAGACAATTCATGAGGCACCCATTTTCCAAGTTTAGGAACTTTTTCAAGTTGTTGATAATTACGATGATCTAGTTGTATGGTTTGAATATGAGAACCATGCCAATTCCTATATATAAAGTATGTTTTCTTCAATTGCTTTAAAGCTTTTCATCAAACTCATTTGGACGTCGGTTCGATCTTCATCTTCAAGGGTTAAAAACTCTACCTCTGAATTTTTTGCAAACCATCTTAAAAGTTAGTTTCATTCACATCCTCTCCATAAACTGAGTGAATGTTTCTAAAAATTCGGCTGCTGTTTTTATTTCTTGAACTCATAAAAGCATTATGTGCCTCAAATGATTCAGAATACTTCCATGTTAAAGGGTTTTAATCAAACAAATTTTAATTTTATTGTTCTCTGAAATAAAATTTGATTAGTTTAAATGCATCTAAACATAAAAATAATTTTCAGCTGAAATTAGACATCATAAAAATTTTAAATTTCGTGAATTTTAAAAAATATATAATACAGAATTATATGGGATTATATAATTATATATATATAATTTATATATATATATATATATAATATATATATAATTATATATATAAATATATATATATAACTATATATATATTATATATATATAAAGTATATATATAATATATATATAATTATATATATATATTTATATATATAATTATATATATACATATAATATATATATATATATATATATATAATTTCTCTCTCTCTCTCTATATATATATATATATATATATATATATTATATATGCATATTTTTTCGATTAAATATATCGAGAAGAGATGATAAAATTAAAATATTTAGAAGAAATTGAACTTAGTTCAATGTCTTTTAAATGTGTTCTGAAGAAACAAAAGGACTTATGATAAGAGAGTGAACTAAGTTGAATATATCTAGAAGAGACGTAACAAATTAAACATCTCGAAGAGATATGACCAAATTAAACACGTTTAGAAGATATTTGAATAAATTAAATACAAACATTATAAACACGTCTATAAGTTTTGTATACAACACTCATCTAAATAGACAAACCTTCATTAAATAAAAAGTCTAGAACAGATTCGACAATACCATGATTAGAGAAAAATCTGGCCAAATTAAACACGTCTAGAAGAGTTTCGTTTAAAGCAAGTCCAGAAGCATAGCAATTAAATTAATGTCTAACCTGAAATTCAAATATGTTAAACACGTCTAGAATAAAATCTAATTGAAATGCCTGTAATAAATTCGACTAAATTAAACAGATATAGAAGAGAATCTTTTAATTGAAACATGTCTAGAAGAGAATTTTTTAATTGAAGCACTCTAGAAGAGAATATTTTAATTAAAATATGTCTAGAAGAGAATCTTTTAATTTTAAAATCTAGTAATTTTTTAATTGAAACATATTCGATAAATGAATCTTTTTTGAAGCCCTAGAAAGAAAATTTTAATTGAAACATGTCTAGAAGAGAATCTTTTAATTGAAGCACTCTAGAAGAGAATCTTTTAATTGAAACATGTCTAGAAGAGAATCTTTTAATTGAAGTACTCTAGAAGAGAATCTTTTAGTTGAAGCACTCTAGAAGAGAATCTTTTAATTGAAATATGTCTAGAAGAGAGTTTATTAATTGAAGCACCCTAGAAGAGAATCTTTTAACTGAAGCACTCTAGAAGAGAATCTTTTAATTGAAACACGTCTAGAAGAGAATTTTTTAATTGAAACACTCCTAGAAGTGGCTCGACTAACAGAAATTCATCTAGAAAAGATTCGGCTAAATTAAACATTGAAGAGAATCAATGAAGAGAATCGAATAATTAGAACACATCTAGAATAGTCTTGAACTAAATTGAACCCCCTTTAAGGGATCTTTTAAAGATAAACACGTCCAGAAGAAACTTCACTAACTTATACAAAAAAGACCACTAAACTAAACATGCCTAGAAAAAGAGTTGTTGGAATTGAACACATTGAGAAGTGACTCGACTAAATTAAACACGTCTAGAAGATATTAGACTAAGATAAACATTTAAAACAAAGTCGACTAAATGAATTACATTTAAAAAGAGATTGGGTCAGGTTAAACACGTCTTGAAGATAATAAACTAAAATAAAGCACATGTAGAATAAATTATTCGACTAAATTAAACGCGTCTAGAAGAGATTCGTTTAAAACGTGTTTAGATTATACTGGACTAAATTAAACATGTTCAGAATTCACTTGACTCACTTCAACATCCACATTAGTCGCTTGTGAACAAAAAAAAACGAATCGTTTTGAAAATATAGTTACATTCACTTAAAAATAGGACAGATGTTTCTGTAAAATTACGGCCTGCTACTATACTGGCACCAAAACTTCATTAGTCCTATACATTTTCTTAAAACTCTTTAAATTATTGCCAGGTCACCTCCCGACTCAAAATTATAATTGGCTTCAAATCAAAAATTTTAGTTGACAGTGGAAAAAAAATTGAATAATCTTTTTTAATTGAATATATTGGATAATAAATTAATCAAATTTATTATTGTGAACAAAATGGTAACACAATAAGAGAAAATGTTTCATGATGCAGAATGTCATGAAAAAAAATTATTTATAATGGTCCGACAATTTATTTATTAAAGCCATTTTTATGTTTAACGTTGTTATTTTTTTATAGATACAAGTATTTAAGCAAATGCTCAGTTTTGATAAACAGTATTAAATAACATTTACGGCCTGAATGTCTGAGAAATTTTCATAGAAAATTTTCGTTAATTTGACAGGATTCGAACCTGCATCCTATACGGAACTGTCATATACGCTGACGTGCCTTACCGTTTATAATGGCTACAATGAAGCGTTCGGTAGACAAGGTCGAATTTAATCTTATAAACTCCAATTTTCCATGAATCTCGTACATTCATAACAAATCTGGCGTATCAAAAAAAAACAAATGACGTCATATATTAAGAAATGATTATGTCCGACAAAGTAAATTTGTTTTGAAATTTTATTTTTAAATTTAACGTTAAAATAGATTATTGAACCACCAAAAATTTTCTGATAAAATATAAATATTTAAAAAACATATTGATTCATAATATTAAACAATTTACTGAATTTTAAAATATTAACAATAACAAATACTTATTATTCATCATTTTCAAAGTTATAAATATATATATATCTTATTTTTAATAAACAATATAAATATATAAATATATATATATAAATATTATATATATTTAAATTTAGGAATTTTATTGCAATTTTTTTTTTCCTCTTTTTTCCTAGAATCTCTTCGTGTGTTATTGATTTTTATATATTGGCTTTATATTTAACATTTTATATATTTCATATTTATATATATTTATATGGATGGACTGTAATGAGTCCCAAATATGGGAAATTGTTTGTATTTTTATTATAAAAAATGTTGAAATTTCTCTTTAAGCGAAATATATATATATCTAACGTAAAAAATAAAAAAATTCTTCTGGGAATTGACTATATCTATTTTATTTATATTGATATAGTCATATTTTAATTTAAGTTTTAAGTTTTTTTTTTGTTCATCTAAGTAAAAAAAACTGCGACATTTGAAAATCATATTTAAAAGTTCCTTTTTTAGGAAATCGAACAAGGCCAAGAGAAATGTTTGTCCCCACTTTGAACTTGTCTGAAGAAAAAAAATTAGAAATGTTATTTCTCTTTGTAAAAGAATTATTATTTATGAAGATATGAAATTTATTTTTCATGAATAACTTTATATGATCACTACAATTTAAAACAAAATATGGACAAACAATTTCTGGTGATTATTTAAATCCAATGTAATAGTATAACGAATGTCATTAAAAACCTACCGAAAAGGAAAGTCATCTTTTAAGAAAGGGTTTTCAAGGAATTACTCCACCAGGAATGTGAAATAATTTTCTGTTTATCACAATGTTTTGCATTTAAAATTGTCTTTTTTTAAAAGTTTACTAATTGAAATATTATAACGTTTGATTAAACAATGAATTACTTCTATGAAAAATCGGATATCAAGATAATTTTTAAAGGAAACAGGAAACAAAAATGAAAAGGAAGAAAATCTTTTAAAGAATGAATTGGTGTTACTTTAATTTAAAAATTAGAAAACACCCAAATTAAGATTAAAATTCAGTGTGATGAATAAAATATAATTTAAATAGATATTCATTTGAAAATAATACTAACCTTGAATTGGATGGAGAATTTTAACAAGAAGAGGAAATTTGAAAGAAGGAAGGGAAAAGGTCAATAAAATAAAAATAATGTTAAATTTGATTTGAAAAAAATGTCTCTTGAAAAGATAAAATGGTGGTAGATTAAAAAGGAATAAATAAAGATTCAAGTTGAGGATAAGACCGGAAAAGGCATTTGTTTTTTTTAATAATGTGAATAATAATTGAAAAGTGTGAAATAAATAGGTGCATAGAATGAAAATAATTAATAAAGATTTTCAAAAATCTGACCCAATTTTGGTGGGAAAATTAATAATAATAATAATGAATAATAATAATAATAATAATAAACAGATCATGTTTTTTAATGATAGGATGGAGATTTCTTTTAAAGAAAGATGAGGATTTAATGAACAAAAAGTGACTTTTGGGGAACTATTTTAATGATAATACCAGGATGGATGGATATAAATTCCCCCACTAAAAAAGATAAAAATAAAGATGATGGAAAAAAGTATTTAAAAATAAATAAAAAATAATCTGATAATAACAAATGGATAAATAAAAAAATTTAAATGTATAAAAGGAGCCATTCGTTGAATCAACAGGAACAAACAATTTTATCGATATAAAATAATTTTACAATTTGTTTTTTTTCATAAAAGTGGAAACATATGATTTATTTCCAAATAGGTTTCAATAGAATTTTATTTATAATTTATTATTTTTCTCCTTTATTAAATTAAAAATTTAATATTAATAACCAACAACAAGACAATATGTATTTAAAAATAGCTCAAAAGAAAATAAACCATCTATTTTACATGGATGACTTAAAATTGTATGCTAGGAATGACAATGAGCTGGAAGGTCTTCTGCAAACTGTAAAATGCTTCAGTGAAGACATTGGAATGAAATTCAATTTGGATAAATGTGCTAAAGTAACAGTTTTACGAGGATATTTACAACAAACTTCCTCTATTTTTTTTAGACCCTGCTGTAACAATAAAAGATTTAGAACAAGGAGAAGCTTATAAGTACCTAGGTGTAAATGAGTGAAGGAATTCACCATAAGAAAATGAAAGAAATAGTGCGTAAAAAGTACTATAGAAGGGTATGACTGGTATTAAAAAACTGAATTGAATTCTCAGAACAGAATTATGGATATTAATAACCTTGCCATCCCAGTGGTCCAATATAGTTTCAACATCTTGAACTGGACTCTAAATGACATCAGACAAATGGATTCTAAAACAAGAAAGCTTCTTTTAAGTATAAGATGCATCATCCAAAGGCTGATGTAGACCGTCTATACATACCCCGTAAAGAAGGTGGAAGAGGTCTTATTCAGCTAGAATTGTCATACAAGACAACAACTATTGGCTTACTAACTTACATGGAAACAACAAATGACTGGATGATAAAATTAGTGAAACAACATGAAAACAGAAAGAAAAAATATTCAATAATAAAAGAAGGCAGTAAATACAAACAACATTTACATTTAGTAGATTCTGTAGTAAATCAAAACAGAAGCCAAGAACCAACTATTGCAGCAAAAGATATGAAAAAGAAAGCCAAGGATAAAGCCCTTGAACAGATGAAACAACGCTGGCAAGACAAACCTCTGCATGGCCAATATCCAGAACGTGCAAATAAACCCAATGTTGATAAAGTTAATACTCATCGATGGTTACGAGCATCTGGATTAAAGTCTGAAACTGAAGGCTTTATTCTTGCAGCGCAAGACCAGAGTCTTTTCACTAGGAATTTTCAGGCAAATATCATACATAATAATGTGGATCCAAAATGCAGGTTCTGTGACAAATACCAAGAAACAATAGACCATCTAATCTCAGGATGTTCTATACTTGCCCCAAATGAATATAAAAATCGTCACGATAGAGTGGGGCAATACTTACACTGGACAATGTGCAAACACTTTGGAAAATGTGTAAGCAAACACTGGTATGAACATCGGCCAGCGCCGGTTACAGAAATAGAAGATGTCACCATTCTATGGGATTATACCATCCACACAGACAGAAAAATTGAAGCAAATAGGCCGGACATTATTGTCAAAAAACCAGAAAGAAAAAAAACTTGCCTACTAATTGATATGGCTTGTCCAGCGGATTGTAACATAGCAACCAAGGAATTTGAAAAACTATCAAAATACAAAGACCTGGAAATTGAAATAGAAAAAATGTGGAAATTGAAAAACAAGAATAATACCAGTGGTAATAGGTGCACTTGGAATTATAAAAAATGGAACAAAACAACACATTGAAAGAATCCCTGAAACCCCAGCTTAAGAGACATACAGAAAATTGTCTTATTAAGTACAGCACACACACTAAGGAGAACTTTGTCTATGTAACGCTAGCAACTTCATCGGAGAAAAAAAAAAAAAAAAAAAAAATTAACATGAAATGTGGCCATAACAACACACCACGACCTGCCTTAGGTCTTTCCGCAGACTTGGTAGGTAGTGTGTCCATAGCAGAAATCGAATGATGATGATGATGCAAGTCTAGTAAAACTGTCACATGTAAAATGTCGTAACGCAGACGCAGAAATAGTTTTCAGTCGAGATGGGCATTAG
Source organism: Acanthosepion pharaonis (assembly GCA_903632075.3). NCBI lineage: Eukaryota > Metazoa > Mollusca > Cephalopoda > Sepiida > Sepiidae > Acanthosepion > Acanthosepion pharaonis. Next base: position 158,359 of record CAHIKZ030002664.1, read on the forward strand.
ATAGTTTTTTCTATTCATAGAAAAAAAAGATGATGTGAGAAAAATCGTACATTTTGCAAATCACGTCATTAATTTTAATCCAGAAACCTGAAACCAAGAATCTTCATTGATTAATCCTTTAAAAATTCATTCTTTCAAATAAGAAGTAGGATTACAAAAACATAAAAAAGTAAACAGGTAGCCACCATTAACCAAAAATTATTTCACAGTTTATCATTGAAAAGGTGTTTTTTTATGATCTTTTTATCTTTTAACAAATATTTATTTTTGTTTTTTATTTTATTAGAATTATTAAGATTAATCAATAAACCTGGGCGGAAAATAGGATCTGTAACAATTTTATGGGACTGAAATAATAAAGAAAAAAGAGAAACAGCAAATCATTTCAGACATCGTTATTAGAGACGGCGAACAACAACAAAATAGTCTCCTTATTGATATGGCAGTCCCTGCAGACTGCAATGTATCTTTGAAGATATTCAAAAAGCTATCAAAATACAAGGACCTTAAAATCGAAATCTCAAAAATGTGACACATGGGAACATCAACAATTCCTGTTGTAGTTGGAGCCCTCGGATTTATTGGAAAAAGATTACGATAGACGAATTGAAGGGATTCCTGGCAACCCATACTTTAAAGAAACACAGAAAAATTGTTCTCATAAGTACAGCCCACACCTTACGAATGGTTTTATCTATGTAAAATATGTATGTGTGTGTGTGTTTATTTTTGTTTCTTGTTTTTCTTTTTTGTTATTTACTTTTATTAAAACTGCTCAGTTAAAAATGTCATTACGCCATTTCTGATCTTAGGTTTCTGGTTGGGACCCGGGAAGGAATGAGTACACACCAGAAATCAAAGGAAATAAAATAATAATTGTAAAACCAACAACAAAGTATAGAAGTTTAGAAAGCTTTATTTTAAACTTATTCTGTTTTTAGTGCTGAAAAAAAAACGTTTATTTTATTGTGATGGATGGTTAAACAAGAGGGAATTTTGGCATGTATTTTATACATAATAAATACTACTACTAAAACTACTTTTAAAACTACTAATAATAATAATAAAAAATGATTGCCGTAACTCTTTAATTTTTGAACGATTTTTAAAAAAAAAAAAATTCCCAATGTTTAAAATATTTAAGTATATTTGGTCTTGTCTTTTCAAGTTATATATATATATATATATATATATATATATATATATAAATATATATATATAGACAAATATACTGGACAGTAAAAAGAAAAAAAACAAAGAAGAATTAATATACAATTATGCTGAATTAATGTTAAAATAAAGTCAACGTCGGACGTTTTCGGTCTAATGTTAATTATGTTTTAGAAATGTCGTGATGATGGTCTAAAATAGACTGAAAACGTCCGCCTTTGAATTTAGATAAACATTATTATTTTATAATTTCATTAAGATTTTGTTTTGTTTTTTGTATATTTTCTTCAATATATATATATGTATATAAAGCAATAATGCATACACGTATAGAAACCTAGATAAACGTTTTTGTTTACATGTTTTTCACACACATACACATACACACACACACATACACATACACAAAAGAAACAAGAAGTGAAAAGGCAAATAAAATTATATATAATCCGAATAGCTATCACTTTCGGGA
>CAHIKZ030002664.1:162500-183991 GCA_903632075.3 Acanthosepion pharaonis
TTTTAAAGATTTCTGTTTAATTGAGCGAATAATTTATAACAATCAAATCTTCAAGAACAATACTTTTTTTTTATTTAATACAAAAAAAACATTTGTTTTATTTTAAAAAAAAAAATTTATATCTATTATAAATTTTTGTCATTTTCATTAAATGGTTAGTACAGTTAAAAATTTTTTTCAGTAAAAAACACAATTAAAAGAACTCTATTTGTTTATCAACTTTTTTCACTATATATTATGTATTTTTTGTTTATATAAAAATATTTATTGTTGAACAAATTCAAAATTTTCTTCTAGATGATTTTTCTCTTGTTTTATTGTTTGTTACATTTGATATTTTTTTTTTCTAAGAGGGTCAGTTTTTTATTTCTATTTATTAACGATAATACGAATTGGCTTTAACCCAAATAATCTAAGACTAATGTATGAGGTGAGGCACATGCACTACAGCCAATCCAAATTTAATACTATCATTAAAGTCTTGATGTTTTTTAATATAATACATTCAGTTCGGCTAAGCCAGTCCGCCCAAAATCTGTCCAACTGAAGGTGTTCCAATTTTTCTAGATTTTTATATTATTTTTGAAATATAAAAAACTTATAAAAGCATAAAACTAAATAAATCTGACACTAATTTATAACGTTCAAGCCGTGGGCAATTGAACTTGGTGTAACAATTAGAAAAAATTTAATAAAAATTACGACTGAATGGGGAGTTCGATCTCATAAATTAAATGCATTCAGCCTTGTTCATCTAAGCTTTTGTTTAAAAAAATCAATATGGTATTCTGCGTTTTATATATATATATATATATATATATATATATATATAAAATATAGATGTTGTTGGGACTTGAAAAAATACAATAAATAAATAAAAAATATTTTAAAATTTTGAAATGTCATTAAGTTTTAAAAATAGACTTAAAAAAGAAGACTTTATGTCTCCTGATTTTGGACGTAGTAGATAATTTACATATTTCCAACGGAAACAAGACAAAAAAAATTCTGGATTTTTTTTTGGAGCCTTTCTTCAGTTTTTAATTTAGAACGGGCCCCAACCCAACGTATATTCAAAATATATAGGTATTATTATATAAAATGATATATATGGTGAAAAGAAAGAATAAAATCAAAAGTTGTTTCAATTAATTTGCACAAGGGAGTAAATGCATTTCCTGAGTGTTTTAGCATATCTAAGAAAATGTTTTTTGGTAATCAATGGTGAATTCATGTTCATAAATAAATACATAAAATACTGTAAAAATTACTGTAGTTGTGAGATTGAATTCCATTTATGTTGGTCAAACTTTCTGCCTCCGGAAATAAGAGGATACACAGAATTGTTTATATTAAGGGTAGACATTCGTTTCGGGAAATTAGCTATAGACCCTGTTTTATGGGGTGTACAGGGATTTTTAAACCGAGACTGAGGGCTCCAACAAAATTGAATAAAAAGGCCTAAATAAAGCTTGAAGTTTATAAATATATTTTAAAAGAACCTATTGATCAAAGAGATACGTCCTTATCAACGGAAGGGATTTGTTTGAACTGTTTATATAAAATAGTTCAATCGACTTTTTAATATTTTAATATTTGGAAATCATCTTCGAATACATTTTAACAACATCGCCCACGTGATGACGATTGATCATATTTAAACGGAACGCTGATCTTATATAAAATTTCAGTTATCTGTTTGGATTAGTTGTGCTCTTATGTCCATCGTCTTTTGTGTTAAATTTTTTATGTTCTAATGTTAATTATGTTTAAATGAAAATGTCCATGAAGATGGTCTTAAATAGACCGAAACGTCCGACGTCGACTTTTATATTAACATTAATACAGCATAATTGCATATTAAGATTTTTTGTTTTTTTGTATTTTATATATGCTGTTATATATATATATATATATATATATGTTTCCAAGGTAATAATCTGTTATATATAATATAAATGAATCTAAAAATATAAAAATATTAAAATGATATGATAAAGCCTGCTCAATCAATTTATTATAACAATAAATTTTTTAGAGTAATGAATTGAATGTAAGACTTATATATATGGTTTATATATATACAATATATATATTTATATATATATATATTTTTAAGGATTGAAATGTAAAATTTTAACGGATTTAATTTGTTAATACAGAGATAAGCGTATGTAAATATAAAATATAAAAATATGAATTAAAATTTTAAATATATAAGATGACCTGACGGTTTAGCATCCAAACAGACTGTTGCTCGAGAAATAATTGATTTAATTTCAACTATTCCATTTTTAGCACAAAAGAGAAAACACAAACACACATAAATATATAAATATTATAAATGTTTTTTAAATATTTAACAAAATGACGCAAAATAAAATATTACAAATGCAGAAAATTTTTGAGAAAATTGTACTTTTTTAGAATATTTTCATAAAACGCCAGTAATATTTATCAAAAAAATGTTAAAACACATACAAAAACATAAAATTTGTGGAAAAATACAACGCACACACATTTAAAATAAAAAAAGAAGAAAAAAATCATTATTTTGCATAAAGACACTGAATTAATAGAAGATTAGAAAAGAAAAAGACAAGACCAGATGGTTTCATTTTTTTGGTAATCAAAACCTATACCAATTTTCTTTTTTAAATCGAAATGAAATATTAATTTGACGAAAAAAACTTAAATTCGAAAGAACAAGGAGAAAATTAAAAAAAATTCCATCTGAAAAAAAAAAAAAAATATGTTGATTATTTTGTTTTTTTTATTTTGAATTTATTATTGTGTTTTTAAGTTCCACCTCCATTAAAAATTTTGTTTTCAAAATGAAAAAATTTGATGCGGCTTCAGTAATTTCAGCAGGATTGTATCAAATGGTCATGTCTTTTTTTTTGTCTGCTTTTTTTATATTGGTCGTTAAAATTAAAAACATGGCCGCAATAATTATTTCCTATACGTTTATTATAATGTTAATTTTCTAAATATTTTTTATAATTAAAATTATAATTATAAGGAAATTAACGACGCAGAAAATAATTTCATGGTTTTGGCATTTTCTTTCGAGAAATAAAATAAAAACAGATAATTTCAAATAACAAAACCTTCATTCCTGGAATTTTCTGTACATAAAATCCATTAATTTAAAGGATTTATTTAAAATTTCTTTTTTATGTTATAAAAACAATGAATAGAAAATTTTTTCAAATCATTTTTTTTGTAATTTAATTTGGATTTTCAGAGGAATTTCTAATGCCTTATTTGGGAGAAATAATATTTTTACAATTTCATTGTATGATCAAATTATTTAATTGTAAAAAATCACGGTCGAAGCAATTCATTTCATTTGTAATTTTTTTAAAAATATGCATTTCTTGCAATTATCCAAGCTGAAAAAAAATGGATTTTTTTTGAATAAATAAAAGTTAAACGAATTTTTATATAATGGATTTCAATATGATCCATTTACAACCAATGTTCAAATTAATTGAAACAAAACGAATAATTCCGTTATTATTTTTTTTTTTCGTATTTTTCCAATGAAACATGACCCAGTGCACATGTTGTACTTTGTATGTCCATTCCACGAAGTCGTTCCTTGCAGATTGATCACAGATTCTTGATTGGATTTAAATCAGAAGAGTTCCAGTCTATAGTACTTTCATTTGCTCACTGGTAAGGCTTGCCAGTGTGTTCGTGCAGCGTTACAATTTTCGTACGCTTCCTTGGAGTAACGTCCATCGCAGACAATGGCCGTAGGACAATTAATCGACAGTCGAGACAATAGTGTCTGGGCGTGATAAAAAATCTGATGCAATCACGAATGACGTAATACTTTTTAAGGCCAAACAAATTTCATCATACACCCCGAAAATAGATTCATATTACTGCACACCACTGCAAATGACCTAATCTGAAAAAAAAAATAGAAATCGATTACACCCTGTCATTCCAGTGGGTCTAAAACTGACCGTATGGTGAAAGAAAGGAAACTAAAGTGGTTGTTTCAATTAATTTGCACAAGGGTATTTAAAATCCAACCATTTAAGTGTGGATTATACAATATTGATTTAAACGACAATTGTATGTAATTTTCACACAAATTTACTTTTTTAAATAATGAATATTTTTTGCAAAAAAATTAATTCCACAATTGGAAAAATTTCTCTTTTTTCTTATTAGAGGATAAAGAAAAAAATTGTTTGATCGAAGGGTAAATTGTTCACGGAAAAAAAAACAAAACATTGTTTAGAATTTTATATTTTTTTTATATGAAATTTGGAAAGATAAAAAATTTAAATTCGTGGTTTTTTTTATTAAAAAAAAATTTAAAAAGAAATACAAATATCCATAGTTTCAATAAATCAAAGTTGTTTTGACCTGATGAAAAATAATAGATTAAATTGCCAAATAGTTATAAAAAAAGAATATAAAATGAATAGTAAATTTTTTATACAAAAATAGAAAATTTTTGTCGATTTAGATTTTGATAAAACGAGTTCGTGTTAAGCTTGTATTCAACTGAACGAAAGGGGGGTAGATATCCTCAAAGTTGGAAATTGATTAATTTTTCACTGAAAAAAGCTAAAAATTTCAACTCAGATACAAATTAAAAAAATACAACATGAACTTACTAAAAAATATTAAAGGTACATTATTGAATCTTATTATCGTTAATTACCAAATTTTGAATCATTTAAAAATTGAAAAGCAAAAAAACAAATTAAAAACCAAACATTATCTTTTTTTTCAAAAATTTTAAAAGTTTATTTGAAATAATTTTCAATTTAATTACAGTATTTTGAAAAAAAATTAAAAAAAACATTATGATTTACAAGATTAATCAAATGTTAAAACAAAAATATTTCAGTTCTTATACTTTTAATTCATCATTTATTTAAATAATTAATTCTTATTATAAAAAAAAAAAAATATATATAATATATAAAATAATTTTATAAAATTTATATTTGAATTTTTTTTTTTTCTTTTTCGAAAATATTTAAAATTTATTTTTTTAAAAAAAACCCGACTTTAATACCATCCTTAAATTAATTATTTCAAATGATAAATATAAAGAGTTAAAGTAAATATATAAATTAAAAATGGATTTTTAATTTAATTGATATTAGATAATAATTAAAAATTATTTAGGAAAGAAGGGTTTTAAAAAAATTGGAAGAAAGTTTAAAAAAATTAGTCAGCGATTGAGATAGAAATAATGAAGAAAGTTTTAAACAGAAAGATGAAAATTAATGAAAAATACATAGAAATTTATACAGCAGGATTTATTAATTTTCATTAAGTTAGAATTTTATTAGACAGAGGCTTTGTGAAATACCTTATAAAACTTATATTAAAAAAAAACAAAGCTGAGAAATTTTTAAAGATTTTAAGATTCTTTGAATCAATAATTTTAAAATCTTTTTTAAAAAAATTGCAAGAAATTATCAATTGACGATTTAGAAAAAATTTTTAAACATTTAGATGGTTGACAATACATTCAAAAAATAAAACCTTTAAAACCTAAGAATTTAGACATGGAAAAAAATGGAATGTATTTATTTGATATATTACAAAGTTGGTCATAATCATTTCTCAAACAAGGGAAGAAAGCGGAACAATCATTTCAAAGATTTTCCAATTCATATATAAATGTAATTGAATAAATATCAAGAAGGTCCATTAAAAAGAAAATTCAAAAAATAAAATTAAATTAGAAATTCATTTTTTTCAGAAATTTGATGAAACATTATTAAAAATTTTTTAATGACTTTTGAGAAAAATTTTAATTAAGATTTTTATTTTTGATATTTAAAAGCATCCAAAAAAATAATTCGATTATATAATATAATTCTATTAATGTAATTTGTAATATAGCATATAAAAAATTAAAAAATTGATGATAATTTTACATAATTAATTGGATTTTATTTAAATTTTTAAACACCGATAGGATACAGAATATAAATAAATTTGACATAAAAATAATTTGAAAGAAAAAATTTTATATTTTTTTATATGGTATTCTTAATTTATATTCAACATCAAACGACCTAACATCCAATGTGTATGTTTTCATTTTAATTCAAGATAAATAAAATTTTATTTTCATGAAATTATTTGTATTATGGATTAGGACGAATAATTGTCAAAATGCAAATTAAATTTTAATGAAAATTTTTTAGTTCGATTTTATAAAAAAAATGTTTTTAATATTTTATTTTTAAAATAAAAATATATAACCAAATCAATGTTCATCAATATCGGAAAAAATTATACCGAAAAATTTAAGTTCATGTAACCAAAAAAGTGCAAAGATCAAGGAACATTTTAATGGTAAAAGAAAATTTTTTATCATGAAGATTATTTTGAAAAATAACACCATTTTATAAAAAATATTTCAATAATAAATAAAAAAATATATAAATTATTTATTTTGCAAATAGAATAAACATAAAATATGGGTTTTATATATATATATAGATATATATATATATAAATATATATAATATATATATAAATATATATATAAATGGTTAAACCCATTCCAATATAATATATACGTTGGTTTTATTAAAAAAAAAAACTTTTTCAACACTTAATAAATCAGTTAATAAAATTTTGGAAATCAAGTGTTGCAAAAAAATTAACATAAATTTATTTAAAAAATTAAATTGGAAAAATAAAAAGAAATAATAATTTTTTTTTGTCAAAATATTTTGAAAAAAAAATTTATTTTAAAAGAATAAAGAAATACATCATATTAAATTTTTTCAAAAAATTTAAATTTTTTAAATAAAAATATAAATATATATATATATATATATAGAATATGAATAAGAGAGAGAAAAATCAAATGGATGAAGAAGAATAAAGCGTAGTATTAAAAAGAATAAAATTGTCATTGTCTTTAAAATGGATTGAAATGAAACTGCCGAACTCAACGGAGATGAACAATCGTTTGAATTTTTTTATTTTCAATTTCCCAAAAATGAAAATTTGAAAAAATGTGACACATTTGACTTTAGAGAAAATCCATTCCAATTTTGATAAAAGATTTTCCAAAATTTACCATAATATATATATTAAAACATTATAGAAAATAATATGGTAATTTATATTGATTGTTTTTGAAAACACATATCTGGCAGACAATTACACACACAAAAACACACATATATATATATATGTATAATATATTTAATGTTTTTCAGAATATATCCTTTGAAAAAAAAAAGATCGAATTCTTGAAAAAAAAAGTTTTTTCTTTATTTAAAATATGAAAACTTTTTTAAAAATTCAAAATAAAAAAAAAAAAATATTATAGGAAGAAATTATATATATAAATTTATATATATAAATATAAAAATTTTTTTGTCTTGTGTTTTATGAGAAACATTTAGATAAAAATTTATCAAATATGAGGACTTTAATTTTGAGATGTCTGAGAAAATGATTTGAACTCATATATAGACAATATGGTATAAGAAGGAGAAAAGAACTAAATAATGTCTTAGTTAAACATATTCAAATAAAAAAATATAAAATATATTAGTAATAAAATTAAAAAAGATATGAATGTATTTAGATCTTTTTTTATTAATTTTTATAAATTCTTTTTACAGGGCATTTTACACTATCATTTCATTTTAACAAGAAATTGCCCTCAAGTCAAATTAAAAAAACCACATATTTTTTTTTTTTTTTTTTTTTGAACGCTACAATTTTAATAAGAATTGTTAAATAACAGAATGATATCAATGTAAATCGATTTTTGCTGTAAGTAAATGTGATGTTTTTTGTCCATTATTAAACATTGTTTAAATTTTCAAATTGATTATCTTTTAAAATAAAACGTGAAAATCCTTCTTTACAAAAAATGTTTAATTGATGTGAAATGAAAGGATGAAAGGGTTAGGATTGATTGGAAGGGAAATTTAAAATAAATAAATCGCGTATTAGAAATTTTAAAAATTTCAAGTATTTAACAAAAAATATTTTAATGGAAAGTGGTGTTTGAATGAGAAAAATAAAAATGTCTTATCTTTTATAATTTATCTTTTGAAGCTGAGATAAATTGAAAAAGATATATATAAACATGAAATTTTAAGGACATAAGATAAAAATGAAATTTGTAACAGCATTCATAGAAGATTTCTGCAAAAAAAATATCAAGAAAAAAAATACCAAAATAAAATGAAAACACGAAAAAAAAAAAAGAATTTATTATAATTAAAGGAAAAGATAGTGATCGATCAGCCAATAACATTATCCATTGTTCTGTTATATTTGCCGGAGAAAAATTTTTCTTTAATATACGATTTCTTGAACATTGAATTTATAGATATGAAAATAAAAAAATATACCGTTTGTTAAAGACATAGATAATTGATAAATGACAATATCCGCTAAAAATGGAAATTTTTAAATTGATATATTTGAAATTAAAAAATTTGGGTTCAAATCTAAATGGATTAATAAAAACCATAAAGCAAAAAATATGATTTTTTACGTTTTGAAAAACCATTGGGAAAAATGAGGACAATGTCCGAAAAATGTGAAAAATTTAGATTCAATCTTTCGGGAAATGAAACAGTAGTTTTAAACACGAATTAGAAATTGGTTAAAGAATAGCGGCTTAAAAAAATTATCTAAAATGTTAATGACATGCAGGTGGATTAGCTGTACATATGTTTACGTTTGTTATTTTTAAATTAACATTTGTAAAAATTTTCTATTTAGAATGTTGAGTGCTTTTAATAAATGAATATTCTGTTCAATAAATAATTATGTTATGAGTAGAAAAAACATAATGTTAATTATGTAAATAAAAAATTGCTTTTAGAAAAAAAATTTATAACATTTTATGATATTATTTGTCAAAATCATTATGTCTGAATATATATTTTATACATATACATATATATATATATATATATATATATATATATATATATATCAAGTATATAATTGGTGTATACGGAATAAATTCAATAACCAACAATTACTATTCTTAAAAGAGTGCTCAATACAGAGTAGAGCGAATATAATTATTTATTCGAAAAATTATAATATAAATATGTTATAAAAATCACTACAAAAATAGCCATTTTGTTTCAACACCATGGTGTAAATCAAGTGATGATGTTGAATGTAAAATAAATTTTTTTCAAAGGTTGAAAAAATTAACCACCTTTTGCAAGGTGTTTTAATTGATTTCAACTATCCATGAATAATTTTTACCAGATAAATACCAAATGGAGAGTTTTCTTTATATATATAAATATAATGACTTTGCTGTTAAAAACGTCGATACAGTGTATTGATTATGCCATAAAAAGGAAAGGTTTTCCTTCAAAAAGAAATGAAATAAAATTTCCTTTAACCAAAAAAAAGGGAAGAGAGGAGGGAAAGGCAAGAGTGGAATGAAAGAAAGAAAAAGAATGAGCGATTTTTAAGGAAAATGAAAAAATAAATTAAATATAAACGAAAGGTAAAAATGGATAATAAAAAAAAAAAAAAAAATTAAAATAAAGGCAAAATGGAATGAAAGAAAAAAGATGAGAGCGAAAGTCAAAGAAAATGGAACGAAACAATAAAGAAGGAGGAACGAAAGGTAACGAAAGAAAAGAAAAGGTTTAGCCAAAGGCAAGAAAACGGAAGGAAATAATGGAAAAAGAGGAGCGAAAGACAAAAATGGAATGAAAGAAAGGCAAGGGATAAGTGAAAGTCAAGGAAAAGGAAGGAAAGGAAAGGAAAAGGTAGAGGGAAAGGCAAAGAAAAACGAACGAAATAACGGAAAATGAGGAGCAAAAGGCCAAAATAGAATGAAAGAAAAGAAAAGGAGGAGCCAAAGGCAAAAAAATCGACAAAATGAAGGAAAAGTGTTGTGGTAGGATCCACCTAATTTGCATAGTGGAGTACCGACCATATAAATATGGTTGGTACCGGGAAGAAAGGGAGGAATCAAGAGATTCAACCAGAGACTCTGCCCGACTGCGACTCAGTCAACATATTCTCCAGGAACGGTCTTACCAGGAATATACAAAAGACTATATGTAAATATTGTGTACACTTTCTTGTTTCAATACATTTTGTTCTAAGTACATTTTGTGTTGCATTATTATTTCATGCATTAGTCAAGTTTCAACAAAAAGAATGAACGAAAAGCAAAGAAAAAGGAACGAAAGAAATGAAAAAGATGAGTGAAAAGCAAAGAAAAAGGAAGGAAAAAAGAAAAGGGAGAAGCGAAAGGCAAAAAAGGAACGAAAGGAAGGAAAGAAACAAGCGAAAGGCGAAAATGGAATGAAAGAAAGAAGGATGAGCGAAAGGCAAAGAAAATTTACGAAAGAGAGAAGCGAAAGGCAAAAATTTCAATGGAGGAGCGTGGGCCAAGAAAATGGAATGGAAGAAATGAAAAGGATGAATGAAAGACAAAGGAAATGAACGAAAGAAAGGAAAGAGAGGAACAAAAAGCAAAAACAGGAATGAAAGAAAGGAAAAAAGAGAAGCGAAACTTTTAAAAAGGTTCGAAAGAAAGGAAAAGGCGAAGCGAAAGGCTAAAACCGAACGAAAGAAAGGAAAAGAATTTGCGAAAGGCACCCCCCCTCAAAAAAAAAAACAAACCCCGAAACGAATGAAGAGAAAAAAGTGGTTTTAGTTTGTTTTGTTTTACGGCATATCAACCTCAATGGGTTATTTAACACCGCCAAAATTTTTATTGCTGGTGATTTTTTTTTCAAAAAATATATTGCTGGTATTTTTTTTTTTCAAAATTGTATTGCTGGTAAAAATTGTATTTTCTTCAAAAATTTATTACTGATAATAATTTGTACAAAGTATTCTGGTATTAAAACTTATTTTTATACTTTCATGGAGTTTTGATCCCTTTGGGTAACTATTTACCCATAGCTGGGACCCTAACAGGTGCTACCACCTCAGATCAAGTTGGACCTTAAACATTCAATTAAGAGGTGGTTCCACGCTCCTCAAAACCTCTTGATCAGAGGCCTTGCTGTTGGATTTATCATCTTACCCAGGATGCAGATGTAGTTTATCCTTATACCCAGGATGCAGATGTAGTTTATCGTCATACCCAGGATGCGGATGTAGTTTATCGTCATACCCAGGATGCGGATGTAGTTTATCGTCATACCCAGGACAGCGAAAAAGTGGAGCGAAAGGCAAAAAAAAAAAAAAATGAAAAAGAAAAAAAGAGGAGCGTAAGGCAAAAAGTAACAAAAGAAAGGAAAAGGATGATCGACAGGCGAAGGAATAGTAACAAAAGAAAGGAAAAGGATGAGTAATAGGCAAAGAAAATGGAAGGAAAGAAAGAAGGAGGGAGGAAAGGTAACAAAAGAACGAAAGAAAGGAAAAGGATTTGTGAAAGGCAAAGAAAATGAAACGAATGGAAAAAGAGAAGCGAAAGGCAAAGAAGTAAAGAAATAAAGGAAAAAGTTGAGCGAAAGGCAAAGAAAATGGAACAAAAGAAAGAGAAAGGAGGAGCGAAAGAATAAAAAAGAATGGAAGAAAAAAAAAAGGAGGCGCTAAAGGCAAAAAAAATGAACGAAAAGAAAGAAAATGGGGGATGAAAGGCAAACGAATGAATAAAAGGAAAAGGGCGAGGAAAATGTAAAAATGGAATGAAAGAAAGTAAAATGATGAGCAAAAGCCAAATAAAAAGGAAAGAAAGAAAGAAAAAATAAGGAAGAGCGGAAGGCAAAAATGGAATGGAATGAAAGGAAGGAGAAGAATGAGAGGAAGGCAAAGAAAAGAAAGGAAGGAGCGAAAGGCAAAGAAAAAGAAAAGAAATAAAGTAAAAGGCGGCGAGAAAGGCAAAAATGGATTGAAAGAAAGTAAAAGGCAAAGAAAAAGAAAAGAAATAAAGGAAAAGAGTAACAAAAGGCAAAGAAAATTGAAAGAAAGAAAGAAAAAGGAAGCGAAGGAAGGAAAGTAAAAAGGTGGAGCGAAAGGCAAAAACAAGAGAAGAAAAGAAAGGAAAAGGTGGAGCGTAAGGCAAAGATAAAAGAAGAAAAGAAAGGAAAAGGTGAAGCGTAAGGCAAAGATAAAAGAAGAAAAGAAAGTAAAACGAGGAGCGTAAGGCAAAGATAAAAGAAGAAAAGAAAGGAAAAGGTGGACCGTAAGGCAAAGATAAAAGAAGAAAAGAAAGGAAAAGGTGGAGCGTAAGGCGAAAATGGAACGAAAGCAAGGAAAAGAATGAGAGAAAGGCGAGGAAAAGAATGGAAGGAGGGAAAGGCAAAGAAAAAAGAACGAAATAAAGTAAAAGGTGGCGCGAAAGACAAAAAATGGAATGAAAGAAAGCAAACTGATGAGCTAAATGCAAAGAAAAAAGAAATGAAGGAAAGGAAAAGAAAGAGAGAAATGCTGGACTAAAGGAAGGAAAATGATGAAAGAAAGGCAAAACAAAAAGAACGAAAGAATGAAAAAAGAAAGAAAGAAAGAAAGAAAGAAAGAAAAAGGAACGAACTAAAGGAATAGAAAGAAATTACGATAAATGAAGGTCGAAGTCAATGAAAAGAAAGAAAGAAATGTGAAACGAATGAAGGAGTAAAGAGCGAAGAAAAGAATAAAAACGAATAAAAGGAAGAAAAGGGGGATAAAGGAGAAAAGGATGAAAAAAGTAATTAAATGAAAGAAACTCGATGAAATTGGAAAAGAATGAGACAGTTTGAAAAAGAAGAAATAAAATAAAGAAAAAGAAAGCAATACAGAAAACTGTAGTAAAAGGATTAAACGAAAGAAAGGGATTGAAAAATAAAAAAAGGCCAGAGAAAAGCGAAGAAAAGCGAAGAAATAAAGAAAGCAATTAAATGAATGAAAGAAAAGCAACGGCAAAGATACTGAATGAGTAATGGGTTAAGAAAACGAGAAAGAAATATATAAATTTCAGAAAAATAATGAAAAAAAGAAAAATAAAGACAAAATAACAATGGATATTAGACAATAAATAAATACAATAACGAAACGGAATGAAAATTAAATGAAGGACAAAAGTGTAAAAAGAGAGAGAGAAAATAATAAAGGAAAAAAGAAAGAAAAATAAGAAATATGAAGAAACTGATTAAATAAAGAATAGAATGAAAAAAAAAACCGATTAGACGAAGGTGAAGAATAGGAGAAAGCAATTAAAAAAAATGAAGGAAAATAAAAGGCAAAAAAAGCAAAGAAAAATAATGGACGATAGAAAGATTAAAAGAAGGATTAATTTATAAAAAAAAAAAAAAAAGATAAAAATGAAAAAAAGCTGAAAAATCCTCGGTTAGAAGAACAGACAGAACATAGAAGCATAAAGAGAAAGAACTGAATAAAAAATTGAATGAAATTACGAGTAACTGAAATTACACTAAGTAAAGGGGGAAAATACCCAAATCCTCATTGTCATATTCACATTATGAAAATTCCAGCCATCCTTCTTTATATAAAAATTGGAATTTAAAAACGAAATTATTTTTGGGGGTGGAGTAGGGTGTGGTGGTGGTGAAGAATAAATCGTTCTAGTTCCACGCGCCATGTCTCAGTTATTTCACTTTAACTATGAAAGTTTTTTGGTTCACCACTGATGTAGAATGGTATTGAACTCACAACTCCTTGGGTTTAGTCACTGGATCAAACCAACATCTTTACCCACTGGGCCATATATCCTTGCGGACATATGCGCAAGAATTTCTAGAACTTATAAGAATTTCTAGAACTTCTAAACCAAATTCTCAGCAAGCGTTTTTTTTTTGTTTTTTTTTTTTTACCAGTGCTAATACTGCAATTTTTCAAGAACTAGAACAATTTATCCTGGTGGACGAAATAAAGGGTTCGGTTCGAAATTCCAATCACTCGAAGAAGGCCGGAGCGTAAAACGGCCGAAACATTGTGAATATGGTAATGAAGACGAGGATAACAGTCCAAATAACGTAAATGATCATAATACCTCATCTAGGAGATATAGACAGATATCAATCCAGACTATGACTGATTTTCATGCCAGTTATAAGGACAAATGGAAGAAAAACAAACCAGGAAAAACATAAAGTGCCATTCAGAAATTTTCAGCATTGTATCTTTAAATGTAAATATTTTATGAAACGCAATTCACTGGAATTTGTTCAACCTGGGTTCTCGACGTCAGTTGCATTTCATTTGATTAAATGTATTTTTATTTATCAACTGGAAAGAGCCCATCCGAACAATTAAAAACCATTTTCTTGAAGTAACATGTTAAATAAAGCGAACAACGATAATTTGACATAAAAAAATTGAAAACGGATATTTTTGAAGGATATTTAGTATTTAATTAACAATGACAATAAATATTTTTTGATCAAGTTATAATTTATCATTTGATATTTCTTTTTCATTAATAATTTTGAAAAAGTTAATTTTCTCAGAATTGCAGCAAACGCAAATTGAATTCCTTGTTGAGTTGAAAGTGTTATTCTAACTTTATGGTTTCTTTTTTCGTTACAAAAAATTCATTTCTCTATCGAGATGCAGAGATTTTTGCTCTGTTTAGGAGGTTTTGATCAGGATATTATTTAAAGGGCATTTCCAAAAATGCAGATTTTTTACACAAAAGTTTTAAAGTATTTTTTAAACATTTGACAAATTTTTTTAACATAATATGTAAAACATGATTATTGCTGTCAATTTGTGTCAAAAAGGCTATACACGACAATGTTGCAAATTTTTCGCCCCAATAGCTTTTGATCAACCTATTGTTCCGCTATATTTGGTCAACAATCACGTTTTTTAATTATTATTTATTAGAAACATCTCCCAGTGTTAATAAAGGAGAAATTTTTCAAACAGATCTATTTCAAAAAGATTGTTTTTAAAACAACATTAACATTTTGTTTGAGTAATTAAAAGAAAAGAACATTTACATTAAATGCAAACTTTTTGACATGCTTGGGACAGTGGACAATTTCATTTTTTCCCTGAATCTTACCAGTTAAAAAATGTGTGGATGTTGTCAATAAAAAAATAATTTCATTCTACATTATTTAGTTGTCATAGAAAACAAAATATTTTTGAATTATATATATATATACATATTATATAGTTACGTGGGTCCTAAAATGCCTTGGTTCGATTAAATTATAAAGGAGATTGATATGAAAAGAAGAAAAGAAGAAGATAAATAAAGAAATTGAAGAAGAAGACAGGAAGGAAAGAATTCTAAAATTTTTTTCATTTTATTTGAAAATTCCACAGATAATTAAATAAGGTTAATCTGTTCATTTTCATTCTATCCAGAATCATTCTCTATCCTGGAAAAGAATTACTTAAAATTAATGCATGGAAATAATCCTTATTAAAAGGGGATTAATTGGTTCTCCAAAAATTTTTACCACGCCTCTGAGGAGTGAAATTTAAAGATAAAATAGAAATTTTAGATTACTTATTTAAAGGATCGGAATTACAAAATGTTTAATTGGATTCCCATTATATGGCATATTTGGTTTATGTATTAGGTTTTGTGTGTTTGTATGACGGTGTTCCTGTGTAATAGATAAAAAAGGTTCAATCAATATATATTAAAATATTGGTAAAATGATATCAACATTCAACAGTGAAAACTTTTTATCTGAATAAATTAAGTTTAAGAACATCTTAACATAAGTATAAATTTAAAACTATATAAAAATAAATATAAATAAAAATAAAAAAACATCAAAAATTATTTGAAAAAAATTGTCTTCCAATACGTCTTAAAGTAAATACACTGTACAGTGACGCGTTTATAGACTAACCCAATTAATGAATTAAATGGTAAAATAGAAATTAATATAAAAATATTCTCAAAACAGCCAGGAGCAAAAATCCTGAAATATCTTTGCTTAAATTCAATTTGAAGTTTAATTATGCCATTTTTTCAATAATTAATAATATAAATATAAGTTTTATAATAAGTAAAAAGCATTTGCATTTGTTAATGTTAAGACTTTTAAAACTATATTGAATAAACGGACTTTTAAAGCTTTGGATTGAATAATTAATGAGAGGAATTTAAATGAGATTCACAAATAAATAACATTTCAAATTCAATATATTTTTCAAAATGAAAGGAAAACTATTTAAAATATATAAATATATAAATATATATATAGTTTTTGATAAAGTTTGATAAGACATGTGTTTAGAAATCCATGTTTTGTTTGAATTTCACGCAAATTGACATAGGATAAAATGAGAAATTCAATTAGGATGGTCAATTTTATTCCTAATGTACATTTTCAATATGGCTGATATTTAAAAAATAAAAAAATTCAGGGAGTAAATAAAGGGAATTTTATATTTATAAATTATAATATATATATGATTATTATCTGTTTTGGGACATGTGTTCTGTTTATATATATATATATATATATTATATATATATATTATTATATCATATATATATAAAGGTACAGAAATATAAAATAAGAATTATACTAAAACTTTCATACAATAAAAAAACAATCAATTTGTTTTAAAATTCATCTTAAATTAAAAAATTCTTTTAAATGAATAAATTCCATTTAAAGTTAATAATAAAGAAAAGAAAAATTATAGATATAGAATTTTTTAAATTCGATAGCCAAATTTGAATGTCAAAATGAAATACAGATTGTAGTGAAATATGCACACGAGAAACACACTATTCACACACACACACACTGTATTTTAATAAACAAACACACACAGCCATATATATTATATCAAAATAATGATATATATATATATATATATATATACAGTGTATCACAAAAGTGAGTACACCCCTCACATTTCTTCAAATATTTAAGTATATCTCTTCATGGGACAGCACTGACAAAATGACACTTTGACACAATGAAAAGTAGCCTGTCTGCAGCATATATAACAGAGTTAATTTCTTTTTCTCCTCAAAATAACTCAAAATATAGCCATTAAAAGCTAAATCCCTGGCAACAAAAAAGTGAGTACACCCCTTAGGAAAAGTTGTCAATATTAACATACAACATGTCAACTGTCAATATTTTGTGTGGCCACCATCATTATCCAAAACTGCCTTTACTCTCCTGGGCATGGAGTTTACCAGATTTTCACAGGTAGTCACTGGAATGCTCTTCCACTCCTCAATGAAGATGTCGTGGAGCTGGCAGATATTTGAGACTATGCGCACCTCCACCTTCTGCTTGAGGATGGCCCAAAGATGTTCTATTGGGTTCAAGTCTGGAGACATGCTTGGCCAGTCCATCACCTTTACCCTCAGCCTCTTCAGTAAAGCAGTGGTTGTCTTGGATGTGTGTTTGGGGTCATTGTCATGCTGGAACACTGCTCACAGGACCCAGTGAAGGAAAAGATAATGATTTTGCTGGAAAGCTTCTCAAGGGACCACAGCATTAAATAATCATTCCATAATCATCAGTGAGTACATATAATGCAAGATCTTATCCATGAAGGTTGGAACACCATGAAACTGTACAATGTAGGAATGTCTTATAGAGAAGGAAATAATTCATCACACACAAGGCTGTGTAGACCTTTTTTGAACTCTATCACAACTAGAAAATGATCACTGGGGGCTCAACCAAGATATTGCAGAAAACTCCATTTCCGGTCTGATCTGTCTCTTGAATAGATAGAGTATAGCAGGAGAAGTCAGGTATGCTTACCAGAGTGGTACAAGTGTTGGGGTGTGGGTAGGGTGAATATAACAGTACACAGTATTCCTTTATTTGCTGAAATGATCTATCAGTTAAAAAACAATTATGAATGCTAATTATTTCAAAGAAATATTGGATTATCCAGGAACAATGTCTCAAATTTTAAACTTGTCATCTTGACCCATTGTCAGGCCATCACTGAATTGGACCCTTCACATCAATAATAATTAAAGTTTAATTACTAAGGCCATAAGCATTGACTGGAGGTTGTAAATAAAAAGAATATATAGCCTTGGCCATTTTTATTTAACAACAGTAGAGCCCGGCGTTGCCGGGGATGTAACCTAAGAGATAGATCAAGTATCCACCATCATAAAGACTGAAATATAAAATTGACAAAGATTATTGTTTAAGGTTGACGGACACGCATGTCTTAATTAGTTTTTTTTTACGAATTGGTCAAACCCAAACTCAAACAAAAACATTTTTCAATCATTATAAGGGGGGGAAATTGAATAGAATTTTATTTTAAACAATTGTCTTGTAAATGGAATTGTTTTTCAATTTTGGGCACTGGATGAAGCTTTTAATTTTACGTAGTCCTGTGAAGTTTTTTTGAAATTGAAAAAAAAATTAAAATCGATCCAATATATAAACATACAGACACACACACACACACATTGTGCGTTTCATAATGTCAGTAAGATTCCCAGAATAGATGGATTGAAAAAAAATAAAGCAAAAGAAATGGGGTGCCCTGGGTTAGTGGCACTGACCCAGGGCACCCCACTCAACTTCAACTAAAAATTTTAATGATTTTGGAACTCACCCAATTTATTTCATTAGCAACTTCATGATAATGTATCCATTTTTTATTCAATTTTGTTTTTAGTTTGATCAGCGACCCAAGAGTAGAGATGCCTTTGGGGCTTCTCTATTATATGGGGCTCTCAGATGCAGCCCATATGTAAATCTGGCACTGACTAGTGATAATGATATTTTGGCCACCAAATTATAGTGTTCCAGAAAGCATCCACATGAGAGTTTGTAGCAGTTATTGGAAAAAAGCTGAGTGGAATTTTCACCTTGTATTTGGAATATGGCAGAAATGTGACTGATTTGACTCCATGGATGTAGCATTGTACATCATGATTGTAAAAAGTGGAACTAAGGATTTGATCTCATTTGAACATTTGCCATGGAAATAGTGATAAAGTAGTGACAGGCTTGTGGCATAGCATCTGTTGGAGTGCAGAGTGAAGGATATATCTTCTCACCAAAAGACTGTAAAAATTATTTTGAACTTGATCAGCAGCCCCACCCCATGCATGTCTGTGATAAGAATTTCAGGCTGGTAACCAAAGAAACAGGCAGTCTAGTAGTGTCCTCATGGAATACAATGTGTTTTCGTTAAATTAATTATGGAAATTTCATCAATTTGCTGCTTTCACTTATTCTAACTGTGAGTAATACTTGTTCAGATTAATCATTTAACATGGCTTTGAGCAAATGAATCCTGTAGATACTAGCAAGGACTATCTGTATTCAAATCTCATGGACTGGTACTACAAAATCACAAAAGACTGTACCAAATAATAGAAACTACATCATTTGAGAACTACCAACAGATTAATAAGAAAAAAAAAGATAGTTCATGTAACTCAAAAAGAAAAACAATGGCATAATCATGATGTTTATATCCCACACTATGTCAAACAAAAGGTTAGGAAAGAAGCCCTGGAAAGAGTAATAATAGTGTCCTTGAGAAACCTATTTTCCTGAAAAATTGTTTCTATAGGAAAAAAAAAATTTTTTTAAAGAAATTGGTTGAGGACTTTCAACAGCAATGACAATTAAAATGGATATCATATGTAACTCAAGGAGAAAATAATGGTATAATCAAGATATTGATGTTTCACAATACTTCAAACAAAAGAAAGCCACCTTCAATACCGGAAAGAGCAATTTAATGGATTTGAGAAACTGGAGGATATATACCTATGTTTCATAGACTATGCAAAGGCCTTTGATAAAGTATGCCACAAGTATCTGTTGGAACTGCTCAACAACCTTGATATATTCGGGAAAGATATTAGAATAATCAAGAACCTATACTGATAGCAAACAGCATGCATGTCCATAGAGAATGAGTTCAGCAAATTTACAAAACAGAAAGGGGCATAAGGCAAGGATGTGTCTTCTCACCAGACCTATTCAATCTATACAGCAAGGCAATTTTGAGAGAATTGGAAATTCTACAAGGATTCAGCATTGGCAGCCACAATCTTAACAATATAAGATATACAGATAACACAGTACTGATAGCAGACACAGAAATGAAATTACAAAATCTCCTACAGAAGGTAGCGAAGGAGAGCAAGAAGAAGGGACTATGCATAAACTACAAGAAAACAGAATGTATGGTCATCAGTAAAAAAAATAAAAAATAAGCCTGAAATGCAATTTGCAGGTCAGGGACACTAAAACAAGCAGGTGTGGAAGTTTAAATATCTGGGAAGTGTTTTGACAGAGGGACGACAATGCAACACTGAGATTCATAGATAGATGGCATAGCAAACGATGCATTCCAAAAAACTGGGCAGCGTATTGCGATACAGTGGTTCTACAGAAGGATGCTGAGGATATTATGGACCGAGCATGTGAGCAATGGTGAGGTCTTGGAGAATATGCAAACAAGGAGAAGGCTTATACTTAACATCAGAAAGAGGCAGCTAAAATTTCTAGGACACGTAATGAGAAAAAAAGGGCTTGGAGGATATGATACTCACAGAGCAAATAGAGGGAAAAAAGACAAGGAAAGCAATGCATGACATACTTGGGCAGGCTTAAGCAAGCGGATGACAGAATGTGGTCTGGGGGAGGTGGCAGAGGGATGAAACTTATTGAGAGCTACAAGGGATAGGAGGAAGTGGAGAGCCATGATCGCCTATGTTCTGAAAAGGACAAAGCACATAAAAAAGAAAGATTTTCCTGAAACATTGCTTTAAGAGAAAGATTTTATAAATTTTAACCAAAAGTCATATTGTCTGCTTGGTCAATGAATGCCAAATATTTCATTATAGGAAATGGCTTTATTACCATTTGGTTCTGCAAACGAAACTCATAATGGAAGATACATTTCTAATACAGATATGAACAACATGGATGAAGACTAACCTTTGGTATGGTTAGTTATGGTTCATTTTACTTGTTCTATAATCACCTGTGTGTCAGAATTCATGGGAATTTATATTTCATTGTCCAGTTTGTTTCAAATGTGCATGTGTTTGTGTTTTATTTGATTATTCTTCTAATGTCAAGTGTAAAATGAAAGTATATGCACTTAGATATGTTAAGCAAGAAAATAATGAAACCCAATTGTGTTTTAGAAACCTTCTTTATGGATCAACTGAATTCATTTAATTTCTATTTTTCTTCTCTCCTTTCAGGCCATCAATTACATGCATAAAAACCATTACATTCATCGAGATATCAAAGGACATAACATTCTGATGACAAATGACGGAAGCATCAAGCTGGTAGATTTTGGTAAGTATATCAACTACACATTTGATAAAAGTCATCTTTTACATCATGCAGGGACAAAAAAGCAACAGTTATGAGGAAATTGTCAGCACTGCTAACCATAATGCCTTGAGTCAAACTTGGGTTTGGGCTGGTTGATTTCACAACTTGCAAATTTATTTATTATTAGAATCAGTCTTTTTTTATTTATCATAACTAACTCTGTAAACATTTATTTGGTTCATGTAATGATAAATATTGGTCATTAATATTTGATTCTGTACTGATTTGTATTTTTATGACTTATCAGTT
>CAHIKZ030002665.1:0-10000 GCA_903632075.3 Acanthosepion pharaonis
TGAAAAATTATTCCAGTTTGATTTCATTTTAATTATCAAAAAAAAATAAAATAAAATAGTTGGGTACCTGTCGCATTGCTGACCACAAAATGATCCAATTCCAAATCTAAATTGGCTATCAAATTAAAAGAGTATATTTCTTACATATATTCAGTTTAAATAAACAAAGGGTTATAAAAATGGATTGAAAGGGCCGTAGATTTCGCCAGATACACTTTTCTTGTTACCCAGAGTTTAGTGCCAAACACAAATGAAAACTAAACCTCGCCAGATATATATACTTTTCAATTTCGATCAAATTGTGTGTATGTACGTTTGTGTGTGTAAATGTATATTTTAATTCCATAAAAGACCTAAAAAATATTTCTGGAAAATTAAAATAAACTTTAAAAATAATTCCATTTATTACCGAATAATTTCCGAAAGTTCAATAAAATCTTATTTTTATTTTATTGTATGATATTTTTTAGAGTTTAGAAATATCCGCCCCAACATCTTCTTTCTTGTTTCTATCGTTATGATTTTATACATCAACCCATGGGAAAGAGGATTCAAATATCATATTACCAATTCAGTCAAACCGAGAGTGTTAAAGCAGTGCATTAAATGGTGCAAACATGTATATTCTTATGCACAACATCGATATAATTTATATACATAACATACACGTGACGGACAGAGAATCAGGTCTTCATTAAAAATATATATGTATATATGTATATATATATATATATATATATATGTATTTGTAAAATATTTTTACTATTTTTTCATCAGATTAATTCATAGTCTACAATGCACAATTAAACAAAATAATTATATATATATATATATATATGTGTGTGTATTAAAATATATAACACCCTACATTGATTGCAATAACATGGTGTTTATGCTATTTTCAAATATTTTTCATATATTAAAGGCTCTATTAATTTAACATTGAGCATTTTTTTCTATATATATATTAATATATATATATATATATATATATATATATATATATATATACATATATATACACATGTATATGTATACATACATATATACATACACGTATATATATGTGTATATGTATATTATTATATTTATATATACATATATATATATACATATACGTATATATATATATACATATATATACACACACACATATATATACTGAATATTTTCTGAAAATATATACATATACATGCATATATATATTAATATATATACAGATATATCTATATATATATACATACATATATATCATATATACATACATACATACATATTCATATATATACATACATATATATTCATATATATACATATATATTCATATATACATACATATATATATATATATATATATATATATATATATATATATATATACACATATATACGCATATATATGTGTGTGAGAGAGAGAGAGTAAATCTGTCATTAAATACGGAGGATTTAAGTATTTTTTAATTTTTTTTCCGGTAACAGTCAAAGCATGAGGAAAAATTAATAACACCAGATAGAAAAACACCCTTGAATATGGCTACAGTAGAGACCGACAGTGCTTGGGACAATGAAAATTAGGGGAAAATATTTATACTCCCTTACATCTACTAAACGGCAAAACTTAATGATGCTGGGAAAGCCTAATAAAAAAATTAATTTACTCTTCCATGACTGCTGTATATAATGAAAGATGTCTGAAAGAAAGGTTCCTGCCCAATTATATATACATACATACATACTTATATATAAGTAATTTGGGAGAGTTAACTAATTATATACGCGTTGTCTGGCAATGATTTAACAATACGTGTTCACTATTTCCATAAATTTGGTAAGACATGGAATCGGTTTAATTCTTTTATCTTTTTCTTTCTAAATGCATTTACAGAACTCTTTCTGTTCTCATTTCGATTAGGTTTGCTGAGCCTTTTGTACAATAAATATCGACCTCGACTTTGGCTGTTGTTATTGTCGTCCTTCCTTATCTATCATCCTTACTTATCAATCATTACTGACATTATTATTGCCACTACTATTATTTCGGCCCGTTTCAAATAAATGTCAGTCATATTCGCAGTTATGACCGCTTGTTTGACTATATATATTAACATCATTACTAAGTTGTTATTTGAATATTATTAGGATTGTGACAATGTAATCGTCTTAAGAAAAGCAATTTTATTAAGATATGAGTTAAAAACTATTTATAAGGTGAGAGTGTAGAAAGAAAGAGTGAGGGCTAAATTGTTAAATTGAATAAAATATATAATTTTGCAAAGAAGCAAATCGGTTTTGAAAATAAATATATATCTAAAAATCCCTAATTGGAACTGGGCGATTTGAAACTGAGAATCCTAAGGGGATCAGAAATGTTGATATTCGAATTGCATGCTAGTTAGTCCTATCACATGGTGCTAGACAGAAATGACGATGGTGGAATTTTAGTTTATTTTCACTGGCCTGAATGACACTGTTCTGCTGATATTCATAAGTAACTTTTGGAGACAAACCAAGGAATTTATCTGGCCTTGGATATCTGTCATCACCTGTATAATCACGAAAGTCATACGGGGCGTCCTCCATAAGTACGAGTCCCTAGAATACCCAGTTCCAGCCAGCTTCGGTTGTTAGCTATGTCAAGCTCACCTGAAGAGTAATTTCGCGTCCACAAATTTTCTAACTGCAGACGACTGAAAGGAAGAAAGGCAAATGCCTTTTTTCTTTATCTTTTAATACCTACCGCCCGGGTAGAAATAAGTTAGTTCCACCGAAACAATTTAGGTTGGTTGTTTTTGGGTTTTTTTTTAAATAAATCTTTATTATTGAAGATAATTACGCTTGTCGAGTTGTCTGTTCCTACAAAGGCAGTATTCACCCAGTGTCCGGACAAAAAAACAAAAACAAAAAAAAACCACCACGGAACGGCAAGAACGGAAGAAAGTAAATAAACTTTATTTCTCCTCACCGAGAAATATAACAAAAACCTCTCTAGGCGATACGACCAACTGTGAATAGCAACTTAGTCCACGGGAGAAACACAGCAACTATATTCCTAACGATTGTTCTTTCCTAAGCGAAGTCCACACAGTGACGCTCTACCTTGAGTGGCTCTTGGGCCTTGTATTATAAAAAAAAGAAAAGAGAATTACCACGAGTATTGGTGTAAGTTCATAGGGTTTTGTTGTATTATCGTTGTCCTTATAGTGGCTATCTATCTCTTGGGACTGGGTGACAGCAAATCTCAAATCACAAGCATTTATTATTATTATTATTATTATCAACATTTGATTTCTGTTTATTACAATCCTTTCCCAAATCATTTCTCGAGAGCTGCGGTAAGGAAAAGTAGTAAAACATGATTTGTTTGTTGAAATTTTGACGTTAAGTGCTACTTAGCAAGTACAGCGTTTATATTTTCGTTAAATTGATTATACTTTTTTGTATATAAGGATGAACAGTTGCATAGAGTGCAATATGTTTAATCTCTTCAAAAATAAAGTTCAGGGATTCTATTAATACTATTTTTCTGTGCATTACTGAATGAGGAATAACCAAAACGGAGGTTGAAAATGGAAATGATAATCTTTATAACAACAACAAAATACAATACTCGCCAGCGGCGTGAAGTAGGTAAACCACTGCTGGTGGTGGACTACTTAGACAGCATATTACCCCACTTACAATAGTGTCCAACGTATTTATGAAGATTGGGACATACCCATTAGTGTTCATAGGTATGGTATATAACAAAATATAACAGTTGAGAACTAGAAGGAAAACTTCTTTTTAAGAACTTGTTTAAAAGGGAAATGTAAATTAAAACCTATTTATAGCACAACAACCACTTTTGACTAGTGCCCAGATCTTGAACAGGTTGGAATTGAGAGATCCAAGGACAAAGGTGTAGAATGCCTTGAAAATTGGCATCTATCAAGAAATTTCAAGGCAAATTCCAATTAAAAGCAAATATTTTGTTCCTATTGAAACATCAAAATTTGAACAAGAAACACATGAAAATTGACGTTTCTAAAGTAATTTTCATGAATGAATAACAGATGACAATCGATGGACCTGATGGATGGGCCAAAGAATGGATTTTATCTGATGCAAATATGCTAAAAGAAGGCAGCATGGAGGTGACAGTGTGATGATATGGACTGGAATTATCAACCAAACCATTATTGGATCATTCAAAATCAATGAAGAAATTAAACAGACTGGTGCTAATTATTGAAATTTCATGGACAAGAGGTTTTGAATTGAGAAGTTCCAGTCTTACAGCATCAAAGTGGAGTGCTTCTCCTCATGTATTTAAGGTTACCTGCAATTTTTGAACATAAAAGGTTTACAGGAGAGAAGATAATGGAATGGCCACCATCAAGTCCTGAACTGAATCTGATCAAAAATCTATGGTCAATTGCAGAATTATCTGAAGTTTGTTATTTGTTCTATTATAGATGTTGATCAACTGACGATTTTACTACTTTTTATTGAGGTAAAAAAGTCATTTTCTGTTTTGTATAATAACTTTAGACTGCAGTTTTTATAAATCCAACTTCAATAAAACATGTTCAAAACTACCTAAAGGTTTAACTGAAGCTTTTTTTGACATTTAAATTGGTTAAAATTTGACAAAGATTCTTCAAAGCTAGTTCAGATTATTGCAGCTTATGTGATTTTCATATTTCAGATGGAGGTAGTGTTGAAAGATTTTTATTTTAGGAAACATATATATATATATATTTCCTCTTTAAATTGCAACTAAATTTCCTCTTTGTCTCTTGTTTTTTTTGTAAAAATGCAGCTTCATTTTTAGTGCATTTGCATGTGTTTTTTTAAACTTTTATGTGTTTGGATGTGATTTTTTAAAGTATCTGCCCTGGAAAATGTTAAACCCACACTTCACAAGAATTTTTTTTTTTTTTGTATGTGTTGCATATGTCTTTTAAAGTTGCATTTTTAGAAATGCAAATCCACATATTTCACAAGAATATGGCCTCTCTCCAGTGTGTGTTCGCAAATGTACTTCAAAATTAGATCTAGCAGAAAATTTAGAATCACAAAATTGACATGAAAACGCTTTTCTCCAGTATGATTTTGTATGTGAATTTTTAAAGTTGAACTCTAGTAAACTTTGAGCCACACACTTCACAAGAATATGGTTTCTCTCTGTAGTAGTATGCATTTGCATATGTCTTTTTCAAAGATATCAGGAGAATGCAGATCCACATATTTCACAAGTATATGATTTTCTCCAGTATGTGTTAGCATGCATTTTCAAATTTGAACTTGTGAAAATGTAGATGAACACAATTCACAAGAATATGGACTTTCTCCAGTGTGAGTCATAGCATGTGTATTTTTAAACTTGAACTCAGTGAAAATACAGCACCGCATATGTCACAAGAATATTTCTCGCCAGTATGTGTTCGATATGTGCTTTCAGATGTGATTTTGTAGAAAGTTTCAATTCACAAATATCACAAGTGAAAGGCTTTTTTCCAGTATGTACTAGCATATGAGTTTTAATGTTGAACTTCTTGAAAATTTGCAGTCACACATTACAACTGTATGGTTTTCACCAGTGTGTGTCTGTACATGTCTTTTTAAAGATGCAAAAGAAAAATGCAGCTCCACAGGCTTCACAGGAATATGGTTTTTCTCCAGTATGCGTCGCATGTGGCTATTTACATGTGCCTTCTGTGCAAATGACGTTCCACATACTTTACAAAAAAAATGGTTTATCTTTAATTTGTTTACTTGTATATTTTTTTTATGTCTGCATTCTCTGAAAGTACAGATTCATGTCTCACTTGAGACGAAGATGATTTTTCTTCTAAAAGCGTTTGCATATTGCCTGAAATAAGGATTATTTACAATGGATAGCCAAAATTCAAAGTATTGTTCTCCCTGAAAATTGCTCTTATAGGATTTTTAATGTCAAAATGCCATAAATGTAGTTCTATACACTTCACAATAAACTGATTTCATATCGTGTGTGAATTTGAATATGAACTTTCAGCTGTAATTTTCTTCTGCACATGAACAGCTACAGACTGACTCCAGTGTAAATGATTTTTTAAATAAGAACTGTCTGAAGAAATTGATCCATTGACTATACAAGAATATTGTTTCTTTTTATGTTTTAAAATTTACCTGATTGAAAAGGTAGAATTGAGAAATACTAAGAAAATGAACAAAAGTACATGGGTTTTTATTTTCAAATATGAACTTTAAGTTTAAAGAAATGATCCTCATATTGCCCCAAAATGAATTTTCCCATCAGCACTGTTTTCATTGAAGCAATGCAACATTAAGAAATTTAAAAAAATTCTTTCCAATGCATTTTTGTCTATTTGAATCTGAGATGAAAAAAACATAACTTTTTTTTTCCAGGCATTTGCTTAGAGATGAACAAAAATATCAAAAAGAGCATGGTTTCACTCCAGAAACTCTTCCTTTGCAGAGTTTTAAAACTGATCAAATTTTGATGAAAATAAGATTGAATTGTCCGAATAATTACATCCATTGACTATGCAAAATATTGTTTCTGAAAGAATTTGTTTTCAAACATTGACTTCTTTTGAAAAGGTAGATCACAAACTGGGCAAGGATACGGTTTTTCATTGGGCCTCATTTTTTTCCATATATGAACTTTGGGAAGAAGCTGATCTGTATTTACAATGAGATTTTTTTTTCATGGCGTAAAATGTTTTGATTGATGTATTTTCAACAAATGCATTTATTATTTAGAGAAAATTTGGGGAGGTAACATCTGAGAAAAATAAACAAACATATTTCAGATAAAATATATAAATTTACATTAAATCTTGTTATGAAAGCCTAACATATTAGCATTTGACAACCTTCTCAGTAGACCTAGCATGGAGATGAACACCATTTGGGAACCTCTTGATTAAGAAAAAAGGCTTTCAAAATTTTTAAAAAATTCATTACAGACATTAGATTTAAGACTCAAAATTTCAACACTGTATTGTCCAAGAGAAGGTTAAGTGGATTTAACCTTTTAGCATTCAACAGATTCATGTTTACATAAATATCAGGTCAAAAATGTCACTGTTTACATTATTTGTAATGACGTAGTTGTCGTAGATATTTTGGCAGAGTATACATTTTGAAACATTGAGAGCAGATATTTATGGGGTGGGTTGAATGCTAAAATGGTTAATGTAAAAAAAAACTTATCTAAGTTTCTTGTGAGTTTTTTTTTATAATCATGTTGTACAGAAAATTATGGAAGAATTTAGCACAAAAATGAATAAAATAAAAGAGAACTGATACAAGATACGGATTATGTGAAAGATAAAATGAGAACAATTTATTCCTGTAGATTAAATAAAGGGTCCAGTTCAAAAATTCCAAAAAGGTTCACCAAACAATTTACAATAGACGTTTTGAAAAAGGGAAAACAGTACAATGGTTGAAAACATTATGAATATTGTAAACCAAGATAGTTTTGAATGAAAAAGGCATGTAGCTATTACAATTTCATTTTCTTTCCAAGAAAATGCCAAATTTATGTTAAACACAGAAATTTACAAAGCAAATTGGTCATATACTTAAATCTAATGAATTTCCCTTATAGATAATTATGTTTTCTGTAATTCAAAATTGTAATACAAAATGCATCAAAACAAAATTTTTATGTATCTTTCAAGACATATTTTAAATGTTTGAAAGAGTAACTATTGTAATTATGACATGGTTACAGTTTCATGTCATTATTATATCCTATAATATTATATCCTATAATATTATTTCAGATAACAGGAAATGTCAAAGAAAATCAAAAAATGTCTAAAGAAATGCTTTTAATATGTGAAGTAAAACATAATTAATATTGATTATTTAAATAAAAAAAAAAAGTTTGCAGTCTAAAATAGTAAATCAAATTTGTTATAAAAATTAGAATTTCATATTGTGATTCTGTAATAAACTTCTCAACAAAAAAATTAAAGAATACATGAAAACTGAAAGAAAATTTTATTAAAATTGTGAAATTTTTAAATGAAATCACACTTCCTAATGTTATAATTCTGACTATTTTGTCCTTCTATTAGCATATATGTATATATTCAAACGATTACCCCAGATAAAATATATGTTAAAAATTGTAACACAGTACACATTACATATAAAATTTATTTTGAAAAGATTTATTTTATTTATATTATTACATTATATATATCCTTATCGCATATATCGGTCGTTATATATATCTTCGTGTATGTCCGGGTACCTTTCAGGGAATTTCGAATTGAACTCTTTATTTAATCTACATTAACAACTAACTGAACAAGGCCGGAGACAACAATCGAAATGTTCTGATAACAACTACAAAGTCGAATGTATTTTTAATCCGACTGTAAATAATGATAATTCCTCGTCCCGAAAATTCAGAGTGGAAAAATTAAATTAATAATCTATTATCGTGTTTAAAGATGACACGAAAAACTGGCGACTTTTAAACGAATGAAACTAAGAGAAATGTGTGTGTGTGTGTGTGTGTGTGTGTGTGTGTGTGTGTGTGGCTAAACCGTTCTCCAATTTCGACCAGAGACTGCATGCGTCCATTTTTTGTCAATACTCTTAAAAGTATGAATACTAAAAGAATACTAAAAGTATGAACTACTCTTAAATGTATAAGTCCCCATCATCCAAAAGGAACGATTTGTCCTACTATTCTTAGATGAGGAATTGCCCGTAGTTTATCATTTATGTTAGTACTGATTTTATACATACATACATATATATATATATATGTGTGTGTGTGTGTGCGCGCGCGCGCACGCGTCCATATATAAGTGGGTATTTATATATATATATATATATATCTTCCATTGTATATACGTAAATATTTACACACACACATATTTACATACATGATATATATATATATATATATATATATATATATATATATATATATATATATATATATATTTACATATACTTTATATATTTACACATTAATTGTTTTAATTTATATAGTTTTAGGTAAAAACTGTTTAATATCATGGATAGAATGTATGTAAATATATATATATATATATATATATATATATATATATATATATATATACACACATAAATATGTATATATATACACAGACTATATATATATATATGTAGACCATATGCACATTTATATATTATGTATATATACACATATATATATATATATATATATATATATATATATATATATATTATATATATAACAGAGGAAATCTATTTTTTCACAGGTAAATACTTACAACACTTATGTGGTTTAAGTATATTTATATTCTTAAGAATTTCCGCATTAATTTTTTACAAAAATTGTTAATAATAAATAAAATTATACGTTTGTTTTATATCTTCATTTTTATTAACGACTTCTTTCAGAATAATTTTAGCTTGAATCTTCCGTTCTTTTTTCCAGAGAAATATGTCTGGTGTTGAATTGTTTTGTTCTTTTTAAAGAATTAATTAATTGATTACTTACTTCATAAATAATAATAATTATTATTTTGTTCAAACGCTATGAAAATGATTAATCTAATATCTGGATGCTCTGCCCTAGGCCAAAAATGAATTTAAATTTTGATATTAAAGAGTAAGGAAACACCTGACTTAGAAGATATGTCAATACTATAAAATTCCCCACATAGAAAAATGGTATGAACACTAACCCTCACCAGTACTAGTGGGTAAAAATATAATACTCTGGAAGTGTCTCAGGTATACCGATCGCCAATAACATGAGACTAGATATAATAAATGAAAACTTTCATAAAGTATAAGTATTATCTTATAAACATGGCCATCCCGACTGATAAAAATATCTTAGTAAAGAATGAAAATATCTAAAATATAAGGACTAGAAATAGTTGCGAGGCACAACCACTGTTCCAGTAATAATATGAGCACTAGAAGCTATTTAAAATTTTATGAAAAATCCGTAAAAACATTACTGAATAAGATGCAAAAAAAAACTGTT
>CAHIKZ030002665.1:15000-67500 GCA_903632075.3 Acanthosepion pharaonis
CGTTTAAAAATCCATTTTTGCTTCCTTTTCTATGCACCGAAATTTGATAAAAAGATTTATTTTTTTTAATCAAGATTATAAAATTCGGTTAATTTTCTCTACTAACAAAAACGTTTTATTTTATTAGATCAAAAAATAATTGAAAAAGAATCCTGCTGGAGCAGCGATAATGTTAGTGGTCAGTAACAATGAATGTTTAAACCCGTAACGGGTTTTAAATAGAGCCAGTTCTAAACTATGACGAGGATTGCTTTATTTTTCCTTTACTGCCAGAATTTGCTGTGCCACTTTATTAGACTGTATTATCCTCCATATCAAACACACATACACACAGAAAGAAAAATATTCACCCTGCCTCTAATACCTGGATATATGGGTTCGAATACTAAAGTAGTACCCAAACATATCTAGTAATTTTCTGATGACCCCAGAATGAAATATATATGATTATATATAATTTATTTATGATCCCAAGTCAAAATATTGTTAAAATATAAAATAAAATAAGAGATGAGGTACGATAGGTACTTTTACCAGAAATCATCTTACTTTTTTTTAATTAAAGATTAAGCCACACAGAAAGCGAATATCAAAAGAAAAACACGGTTTTATAAAAGTTAATAAGATGTCCGGTTGGCTATGTAAATTCATTATTAATTGCCACCACTGCAGGAACCAAAACTAAATCTGTCCATACAACATATAACGTTGAACGATAACCGAATTGAAGCAAAGTTGAGCCTGGTCTGTACCTAGATGAGTGACCGCTGGGGAATACTAGGGTTAAGCAACGTTGAGCCTAGCCAGTGTCTAGATGAGTGATCGCTGGGGAATACCAGGGTTAAACAACGTTGAGCCTGGCCAGTATCTAGATGAGTGACCGCTGGAAAATACAAGGGTTAAGCAACACTGAGCCTGGTCATTACTTAGATGGGTGAGCGCTGGGTAATACCAGGTACTGTAAGCTTGAATGTACGGGTGGTGTTATGGGAAAAAAAAATGCTCGGAATGAGAAATTGGAGAGCCGAGTTCGAATCCTAGTCAGTTTCGTTATGTTCGACTACGTTCAAATAGACTCGGGGTATGGATTCATCTCTTGTCCTCCCAGCTATGGGTTAAATAGTAAGACTTGTATCAGTAAATCATTATGATCTCTCCCCACCTAAAATATATTCTTATAATCCAAATATGTTTCGGCTTTGAATAACCTGAAAATGGTTGATAAACCGTAAAAAACAAAGTCAATCAATCAGTCATAAATTAAAATATTGAAAAAGGAAAAACAAATTGAAATTCGTAATCTGGAGTGGCTTAATCGATAGTAATACGTGGCAAAGGCGTTTCATGTAACAAAGTTAAATTTTTTAATATTTTCAGAAATCACGTGATATAAGCAAATTTTCTTTTAGCTTCTATAGGGGAATCAATTTACAATGAATTTGCATTGGAAACTGGACCCCCCCCCCGCCTAAATTTACAAAGTTTTATATGTTTTTATATTCGTGATTAATCAATAATATACATACGATAAAACAAATGGAAGGAAAATCATTATTTCTATTTGCAGTGTCTATTGTAGAACTCTATCCATATTTTTTTAATTTTAGCAACGATGTGAAATCATAATTCAATTATGATTATAATAATTCAATATGAATATAATTGTATCTATTTAGTCCTGTGTTCATCAGAAAATTACAATGATGTTTGGGTGTTAGTTTAATATTCCACCCCAACTATCGAGGTGAGTCGATTTTCATTGAATTTACATTGCAAACTGCACCCCCTACTAACTTTTATACAATTTAATAATAATAAAATAACATTGATATTCGTGATCCAAGTGCTTAATCTGTAATAACATGGAGAACAAGTTTATTTCTGGTTGCAACGGCTATTGTGCATCCTCACCAAGAAAGATATATATGAAGAAGGAGTTAAATGTTATTCCTTTCTTTTTCTCAAAAATATCCATTGCCAAATTTTAGATGCGCAAATTAAGGCGGGAATTAATGTTTATAGTGTTTATAATAATTCAAATGTTCAATAATATAATAGTTCAAATATTTGCAATAATGTTTATAATAGTTCAAATATTTGTAATAATGTTTATAATAGTTCAAATATTTTTAATAATGTTTATAATAGTTCAAACATTTGTAATAATGTTTATAATAGTTCAAACATTTTTAATAATGTTTATAATAGTTCAAATATTTTTAATAATGTTTATAATAGTTCAAATATTTTTAATAATGTTCATAATAGTTCAAATATTTTTAATAATGTTTATAATAGTTCAAATATTTGTAATAATGTTTATAATAGTTCAGATAAATAAAGTTTTTTTAATCAATTCAAGGCGATAGTGCCACTAAGATGCAAGGTGCTATTGGGAGTGAAATAGAATGAGAAGACTTTAAAAGGAAATGGAAACCTAATCCTGTTCAAAAAGGAGAAATATGAAACAGGAGATAGGCGAACCTATTTACTCGTATGGAAGGAAAAATAAATAAATAAAACAGTAAATAAAATTTAAGAGTTTAGGCGGAAATGTTAGAAGTATAGATTTCTAGCAGACTTTAGAAGGAACCGGAAATCCAGTCCTAAACAGGAAACGAGAGATAAACCTCTACTCCGGTTCAAAAGACCGGGGAAATATCTGAACCGGACAATAGGCGAACCTATCTACTTCTATCGATGAAAAATAAATGAATAAATAGCAAATTAAATTTCAGTGTATAGGCGGAGACCTTAGGAGTATAGAGTTGAAGAAGACATTAGAAGGAACCGGAAATCCAATCCTAAACAGAAAACAATGGATAAGCCTCAACTCCTGTTGCCGTATTTGTTTAATAAATCCTCCACATGGTATCAAGAGTTATATAAACAGCTAGATTAGTATTATAAAAGGGTCTCATCTAAAAAAAAAAATAAAAATTCAGGACTTTTTTTTCAAGTAAATATATTTTCTGCTATGGTTATTAATCTGGATATATATTTTTTTTTTCAATAAAGAACCCACTTAGAGACACACATGGGAAGTTATTTCTTCAAGGCCACGTTGTTTTCTTTGAAAAACAAACAAGCAGAAATAAAATGCGTAGTCTTTTCTCACTGACCGTTATACAATGCTATTGTAAAGATCGATAAATTAATGACAGAGAGAAAAATATATTAGAAACTTTTTAGTTTCTTCCATTTTATGTACATTAAAATTAAGCAGCCATTTGTTCATTGATCAAGTTATAATCAATCAATTATGTATTTATAGAACACTCTTGAATATATGTTATCTTGCTTCTCTCTTTGTATTTGTAGACACTAGGGTTGGATATGTTTTAACAAGGGCACAGCTACTGAGAACTCAGTGAGTTACAAACTAATTATATATATAAAGAGAGAGAGAGAGAGAGCATTTATATATATATAGATAGATATATATATATATATAGATAGATAGATAGATCATGAAGTGTTATAGTGAGTGGTGGGAATAAAGAGTTACATCAGATGAATACAACAGTTATATATATATATATATATATATATATATATATATAGAAAGAAGATAATATATATTTTATATTTTATTGGTAAAGACCTAGGTGTGACCGATATTTTTATATATATATATGAGAGTGATTGAAGAGAGAGAGAGAGAATGATATATTGTTTTAACTAATAGAATATTCTGGCCTACTTACATTGTAACGAGATTTTTTACCATCGTCTGTATTGCATTTTTAATTATATAAGAGATGAAATTAGCTATATTAAGGCTGTTTGGGATTTATACAATCCAGTTAATAAAAATGAGACAATATTTTATGCATTAACAGCGTTAGTTCGAGAATCCATGAAACAGTATGGATGTAAAATCAAATTCCTAGTTGGTTCCTTTTCTGTTTAATAACATGAGCAATAAATGCACAGATGCCAGAATAAAGGGGAGAAATATATATTTTACCTCGACATGTTTTTAAGACAAATATTTACATGCAGTTTCCAGAATTCGAAAGGTAAACCTGAACGATTACACCTGATGTACCCAAGAAAATGTATATAGTTGTAGAAAAACAACAAAAATCGGACAATATATTTTATTAAATTTAATATATTAATTTATATATTTGAGGACAATGATATACAAATAGAAAGTTTGGATATAAAAAGAATAATCCCTTAAAACGGTTTGTATTATTTCTGTTTTTGCAAAGAACATATTTTGCAAGTTAGCTTTAGAAAAAACAAAACCGAATGAAAAATTCATAATTTAGGATATTCTGAGAACACTCAAACCTTTTTTCATCGTTAAATATATAGGATGAAATATATATAGATATATATATTTTCGATCGTTTTATTAAAAAAATTTTTTGATTTGCATTCACCTACAACTTATTGCTAAACCCATGTAATAAAACTTTTAAAATTTCTCTAAAAAAATGTTGGTTTTTATCATGTCAAGAAACTTTGAAATGAAATAGGGAAAATCATTACAGATCAATAAAATAATAGATACATGATATTTAAAAAATTTAATATGTTTATTTTTTTGTAAAATTTATAAATTTTTATATTGTAACACCGCAATTCTTTTTGTTCTAAAATGGAATTTTCTAGCTTGTTTTATATATATATTTTTATAAAATATATATATATATATTTCGATATAATATATTTTTACCTTTCAATAAGAACAAGTAAATTTATAATTAATTGTTGTCCGATTTGAAAAGAAGAATGGACATCCAATCGACTTGTGATTTCTCGCATTCCTTGGGAAGTCTGTTTAATAGTTTGGTAGGATTTCTTTTTTTCAGCTATTAATCAAATGAAACACAGGAAATGTTTTATATCCACCTGGATGGTAAATTGGTTTTCTGGAAGCAGTAGTAGAACGTTACCAACGTAATTAAAATACGAAATTATATCGAAAATGATTTGGATATCATAAAAAAACTTCAAAGAACTATATAAACAAAATCGTCACACATCTTTGTCAGTTCAAAGGAATATATATGTCTTGAACGGCCTTATTTTCAGCTCGATTATATAAACATGTGTAATAACATGCGTACAAAAGGGTGCAGTACGGTGGAAATTTAAGGTATATGGTATTAGAAATATGGCTTTTTATAAAATATAAACATTATAAATGGATATAAATTTAATTTGTCTATAAAACACGTTGAAAAAGATTTTTCTCAATATAGAATATGTTCAAAATAATATTTAAAATAATTATATTTATATAAATATATATAAATAAATATAGTGGTTATATATATAAAATCTACATCATAGGATGTATATAAACGATAATTTTGTTTGAATAGATGATATAGACATAAATATTAAAAAAATAATAAATTTCATATGTTGAAATATAATAATTGAAAAATTTCTAGCAAAGCAGGATTTTTTTTCGATGATTTTCGTTATTCTGTTTAGAAATAAGATATTCTTTTTATAATATGTTTACATTAAATATTTTACGAACAATTATATAATATGTATCTATTTAAAAAATTATATATAAAATGTATTATTTGTTTATATTAATAATCTGTCGCTGCTTACAATTAAATAAAAAAATTCTCATATATATATATATATGGCCGTAATGTAACCTGTATCAATTAAATAAGTCTAGATAAAATATCTGGCAATAAAGATTCAGTATGCAATGAATATCAAACAGAAATGCAGGATAGAATATGTAATATATATATATTCATATATGTATATATATACATGGAGAAATTTTACCATTCATATATGGACATGTATGTATATATAGAAAAAATGACATGTCAATTTGATTCTATATTGGAAACTATATAACTTTGACCATTATATATGGATATAGGGCTTCCCCACAGAAAAATTGACATTGTGTACATTCATCTATGTATGAGGGACTGGGTAAATTTTGATTGTAAGGACTTGGACAGGCTTTTATAATTTACAGGAAAAATTGACATCAATTCACAAATCTCAGTTGGGGGACTGGATATAGGCGAATTTTGACCATTTTTATGGACGCCAAAAAACAAGAAAAATTGACATTGAAATCACATTCATCTCAGTTGGGGGACTGGATTGAATTTTTTTGGACCTAAAAAATAAAGTTATTTCGTCCAAATCCATATATATGACTAAAACATACTCATTAAATTAAATTATGATTTTTTTCAGGAAAAAAAAAAAAAAATGATGGCATTAAAGTTGGGGACTATGAATAAAACACCATTGGAATTTAACATTTATTAACAGAAAAATTTATAGTATGTCAAATCTTAAGTTGGGGGACTGGAAAGGTATAATCGATGACGCCAGTGGACAGATTCTGTATACCGAAAAAAGGATATAAAATATGTCATATAAATACTGGGTATATATATATATATATCGCATGCTCTCATATTTTATATATTTGATAAACGTATGAGAAAAAATTATAAAGTGAAATAGTAGGTTATTTTGTTTTATATAATATACAATTAAATTAATTAGATTATTTTTTTTTATTATTAGGAAACCGACGATTTTATATTGGGCATGTAGAATTTTTAATGCTTAGGAATTTAGTAAATAGCCTTTTGAATAAATAATAAATTATTAAATGTTATAATGATGTTCAAAAAAATATTTTTAAAGAATTTTGTATTAAAATATATATATTATATATTTGGGAAAATGAATTTTCTTATCTCCTATGTAAATCTAATTTAAAATACAGGAATATTCTATAGCCTAGTAAAAAAAAAAAAAAACTTAAAAAAGCAGAGGAAAACAAAGAAAAAATATATATATATATATATATATATATATATATTTATATATATATATATATTTATATATATATAAATATTTTTCTTATCTTTATTTTAGGAAATTCAGATTTGACGTAAAGGGTTTATTTGTGGACGATATTCGAAAATTCAGTAAGATTTAAGTCCATTCTATGAATCTCCACCCATTAAAAATGATTTGCTCTCACACACGTACATAAAACAAACAGAGCAAACACATATTTGAGAATGCCTTGACAATATTTTATTAAGAACATTTGATAAATGATTGACGAATATTCAAATAGGGCAGTAGTTGAACTTTTTTCAAAAGATATTTTTTTTTTTTTTTAATAGATTCAGCTATATAGACATATTGAACAATACTATATAAAAAAAATTTTGTAATAATATGTCATGGAAAAACAATAATTGCAAACAAAACAAGAATTCGAATGGTTGATCATTAAAATTAATCCATATATTATGAAATAGAGATATTATAGTGTATTTTGCTAGAATAGCGATGCATTAAATAATATGAATAAAATTTTTTCATTATCATTTAGACAACAATTAAAATATATAAATTTCTTTACTATAACGTATTTTGGTTATTCAAAAATGGGATGACCTGTGTTTAATTTTCTGCTGATCTTGTTTTCCAGTGTCGACATCGGAACTGTCTTCATATTCCTTTTTATTGACATTTTCGGTAGATTAATCATCACTACTTTTGACTAATAATCACATGACTTAAATATGATCCTTCATCTGATAAAACTGCCAGTATATTATACAGTGTACATTTATTTGTCCACATTGTTTATAAATGATGAATCTATATTAATCAAATGTTGAAATGTTATTTATATATGTAATAAAATTAGGTTAAATACACATATAGATGATTGATAAACAGGTGATGATATATAAATAGATAGATAGATAGATATGATAGATAATGATATATATTAATTTTTAATTGGAAAATTTGGATGACTAGATATAGATAAATATTCATGAAAATTATATATATAGATATAATTTATATATATATATATATATATATATATATATATATATATATAATATATGTAAATGGATATAAATCCGACAGAATGAAGAAATTTTGAAAAACAAACAAAAAATCCTTAAATGTAGTTAAATGAAAGAAATGTCGACGTCTGACGTTTCGGTTTATTAAACCTTTTTCAAGACAATATTCATCAAAATACAATTCAGTTCAATATGACAAATACGATGGACATAAAAACACAAGTCTTATTCAGAACAGATAACTGAAAATTTTAAAATGATCAGCCTTCCGTTTAACATGGTCACGCTGTCGTCACATGGGCGACGCTTATTTTCATAACGTATTCCTAAAAAGTTTGTGATTATTTTGAAATGAAAAAAAAAAAGAAAATGAAAAGAATTCTATTAGGTTCCAAAATTTTTATGTTATGCTTGTCGAGCATCAATCTTTTAAAAAAGGGGAAATATTAAAGAAACCAGGTCTAGTAATTAATAATTGTCGAAAGACGTCGATTATTTATTTCATTTTAATCACATATTTGATTTTTGTTTGTTTAGCCAAAATTTTTAAATGAAAATTTATTTTATATATATATATATATTCAATCTGCTTGTCTGAATCATCT
The DNA here is from genome assembly GCA_903632075.3 of Acanthosepion pharaonis. Classification (NCBI taxonomy): domain Eukaryota; kingdom Metazoa; phylum Mollusca; class Cephalopoda; order Sepiida; family Sepiidae; genus Acanthosepion; species Acanthosepion pharaonis. The sequence goes on from CAHIKZ030002665.1 coordinate 23,465, forward strand.
TCAAGAAGCGAGAGCAAGATCTAAAAGGTCAGCCAATCTAACAGTGATCTCATCTCACAATCCTTAATCTTGCTCCATATGTGGCCTCCTTTGTAAATCACTAGCGGGTCTTAAATGCCACTTAAGATTATCGCACAAACTTTCATAACTGAATCAATAAGTTGTCAGATCCTCATACGTAAAAAAATGACGGGAGAGTCCATTATATATATATATATATATATATATATATATATATATATATATTTAATGTAAGTTTATAAATTTTTATTTAAACAGCCAATATGAGATATTTTATAAATTTATTCAAAGTTATATATTGAAACAAAAACAAAAAATAGGTATAACATAAAAAAATTTATATTGCAAAAATTATAAAATTAACAAATATTTTGGTGCAAAAATTTTAAATAAAATGTTATTATATTTTTATATTTCTTGGAATCAATATTTATATATAAAAGATAAATATTTTAAAAACGTAAATTTTTTTTTAAAAAAATATTCTATATATAGTAAAATATTTTCATCCATATATATCAATATAAATATATTTGAATTATATATATATATATATAATATATATATATTGTAAATATTTAGTTCTGTAAACAGAAGAAAATTGCAATTGTTTTGTATTAATTGGTTTAAATTTCCAGATTAACTACCGAAAAAGACATTGGGTCGATATATAACAAATATATAATCATATACTGTTCAGATTTTTTTAGAATAAACAATATTATATAAATAAAATGATGGTTTATTTTTATTTTAAGAGACATTTTTTTTCAGAGATTTTCGAAGACTGTAAATCATTTCGGGGATTTTAAAATTTTCCTTTAGAAGAAAAGACATAAATATTATATATGTAAATATTTCAAATAAACAAAAAGACATAGTCATAAAATATTTAAATTAATAAAAGTTAAATTTTGAAAATAGATTAATTTTATATATAAAGAAAAAAAATTTACTTATTCATTCATTTCAAATCGAGGAGACAATTTTTTTTTAGAATTTATTATAAAAAATCAAATTAAATTTTCAAAAAAAATTTTTGTATAAATATCGAAAATGTTTTTTTAAGTTTTTTATCATAAATTTTTTATTCAATGACAGGAGTTAATTTTTAAATTAACAAAGAAATAGGAAAATACAAAATGGGGGGTATGTCTTAATGTTTATCTAATATTTATGTTTAATAAATTTTTCTAAATCAATTTATATGATTGTGCTAACAATTAAACAAACAGAAATTTTTTTAAGTACATTCAAGATTGTGTATCCAAAAAAATAAATTTGAATTAATATCAAATGACATTTTCAATTTAATATTGAAACTCATTTTCAATGCCATTAATTAATTGGCCAATATATAATTACTTAGATTGAACGAAGTATTTAAAATTAATTATATTGATCCAAGTTCAGAGTATAAATTATTATATAAATACTTTTTGACATACCCAAAACTTTATATAAAAAAATATAATGTATTAAATATGAGTTATATATTTATTTTTGTTTGTTTATTGGTGAACTCCTTTGGGTTAAAATTAAAATTTTATTAAACTTTGAACAAATAAAATTTTGAAAATATTTAAGCTTAAAAAAAATATGAAAAATAAAAATATGTTTTAGGAGAAACGACCAAAAATTCCGGCAAAGATTTGTATCGAAACTTTTGAACGCTGGAAGAAATTTGAAATTTAAAGCAAAAAAATTTGGTTTATTCTCGAACAAAAAAGCAATTTTTCTCCAACACCTTTAAAATAATTGCAGGTTTTATATTAAATACAATTTTTTTTTTGAAAAACATTCAAAAAAACATTGTCCGTTTATAAAATTTAATATTATTAAACCCAAAAACATTAATTTCAAAATTGAAATATGTTTAGAAAAAAAATGAATTTTATTTGAAATTTTTTGAACCCATATAACCAAAGAATTCTTTGTTAAAAGCCTTTTTAAACGGATAATTTTTTCAAATTCTTCATCCACGTTTCAATCCCAATACTTTGAAATTTTAATAAACAATTTTCACCAAAAAAGGAATGCATAAGATTGTGTATGAAAAATAAATATAAATATTCAACGGAAAACGCGAAATAAATATGGTTTAAACAAAAATGTAATGTATACACAAATTTATTTATCCATAAAGAAATGCATTATAATGAATTATATTGATTTATATATATATATATATATATATATATATAGTATATAAATAGATGAAATAAAAAGAGAAAAATTTAGAAATGAAACAGACAAAAACCTAACATGTTATTTTATCTAATTTAAGTTGAAAAACGGTTGTATTGAGCTCTTTTAAGTTAGTTGTTTACTCGTGTCGGGTTTTTTTTTTCTTTGTAATTTTTAAACCTGTATCTATGCGATTTTTTTCGACAGACTTTCATGTTTCTTTCTTTTTTTAAAAAATTTTTTTTTTCCCAGGAGATTGATTTGATTATTGGCAAATCAAAATTTTGAAGGTTTTAAAACGAGATTTTTTTAAATATATATATATATATATATATATATATATATATATATATATATATATATATAAATATATATATATATAAATATTATAAATAAATTTAAGTAATTGGCATAAATTTGAATACTTTAATATATGATTTTTTTGTTCAGAAAATGAAAAATAAATATCAAAAATAAATAATATTTTAAAGAAAAAAAATAAAAAAAAAAAGAATTTTTAAAATATATAAATATTTACAAAATCTGTTTTTTTTAATTTAAATATTTTTTAAAACAAAAAAATATCACCATCAGTAATTAAAAATATAAAAGTGGGTTATTTACATTAAAATATTTTTACATATAAATTATATATTCCTATATATATATATATAAATATATATATATATGATATGTTTATGAAAATATATTTATTTTTTGAAAAAAACAGAAAATATTATAATATATTTATATATATATATATATATATATATATATATATAAATATATGCAAATTAATGTTTGGAAAAAGAATAAAATTTTTAAAATTTAGTGTAAAAAAAAGAAAAATTTCTTTTAAAAAATAAATAATTTATAATTATTTATATCATTTATATTTATCTATCTAATATATATATATATCATAGTATAAAATATGTGATTTAATATTGATGATTTAATTATATAATTTTGAAATGAATTTTTCCAACAATTATTTTAGGAAAAGTGATTTTTAAAAGAAAAAAAAATAAAATATATGAAAAAAGAAAATTAAATTTAACGAAAAAATAAAATGAATATATTATATTAGATATTTTATATTATAAATTTTGTTTTTTTTTTTAGAAATATAAAATATATATATATATTGTTTAAAAAAAAAATATAAAAATATATATATATATATATATATTTATAATAATCCATTTTTTATTAAATTATAAATCTTAAAAACAGATTTTAACAAATGATAATAAAGGCAGAAAAATAAAATATCCTTTGAAATACAATTCTTCAAACACACACATTATTTAGTTTATGTTTTTAACGTTTATAATTTATAACAGAGAATTTTTTTAATTTATTTTGATTAATTTTAAAATTTTAAAAAATTTTTTTTTTTTAATCATCAAAAAAAAGAAGCGTTGATAAAATAAAAAAAAAATAAAATTTATAAATCTTATTACAAAATTTAATTTTTAGATTGAAAATGATATCGAATTTGATCTTTTTACCAATTTTATTATTTTTAATATTGATATAAATTTGTATCAAAGATAAAAATTTTGACATTTTAAAAAAATATATAGACCAAAAAATAAACAATTTTGCAAAAATTTTGAAAAAAAAAAATTTTTTGTTACATAAAATTAAATTTGGACCAATTAAATGAATTTTTTTATGTTTTAACCGATTGCAAGGCTTAATGTTTAAAAAAAAGAAATTTTTTACGGAATAAATTCAGAATCATCTCGCAAAATTTTTTTCTTATTTTTTTTAAATATATTAAATTTATATATAATCGTTTTCCGCCATTTTGATTAAATATCTTTCAGATATATATTTTTTCAATATAAAATTATTAATATATTCAATATAATATATATTAATTTTCAAATTTTTTTCAAAATTTATATTTTTAAAATTTTTTTAAAACGAATGAAAAAAAAAAAAAAATTTTTATATATCAAGATAAAAAAAAAGTGAAATATTTTTTAAAAATATGACACGTGATAATTTAGCATATGATTTTTTTAAAAAAAAGATTAGGCGTAGTTTTATAAATCAAATATTGTTTTTTGATTTTGGCAAAAAAGTGAAAAAAAAGAACTTATCTAAAGGATAAAATATTTTATTATTGTTCATTTTGAAAAAAGAACATTATTTTAAATTTTATTTTTTTAATTGAATTTTAAAATAGATATTCTTAATATTTTTTTATAGAATATTTTTCTTGAAAAATTAAAAAATCGTTTTAATGAAAAAAAATAAAAAATTATTTAAAAAATTATGTCCCCAAAAAATCATGTTTTTTTCAAATTCCAGTACAAAAAAAAAGGCTTTTAGTTTATTAAATTTAAAGATTTAAAAATTTTTAAAATTTTAAATTTGTTCATTTTATTGTAATAAAATTATTTTTTTCAGAGTATAGGGTTTATCAAAAAATTTATGAATTTTTTTTTAAAATGAATCATCTGTTTTTCTGAATGTTTTTTTTTAAAGCAAAATTTGTTATGAAGAATGATTTTTTTTTTATTTCAAATATGTAATATGAAATAAAAAGGAAATATTTAATTAAAGTAATTGTTGGAAAACAAATAATTCAAACCAGTGCCCAATTTTCAAATTGATGGGGATTTTTTAAATTTCGAAATTAATAGATGAAAATATTTGCATGTTAGCAAAAATTTCTTTTTTTTCAATCATTGGATTTTATATAAACCCTTTTGAAGGTTATTATTATTTATATTTTTTAGTTTTATATGACAGGTTCAAAAATTTATCAAATACTTGATTTTATGTGTTTAAATAAAATAAAAAAGAATTTATTTTTTTTAAAGGGAAATTGTAATACTTAAAAACAAATTTAAAAAAAAATATTTTAAAAATCAAATTAAATCTTAATTTTTTTAAGAAAAAAAATTTTAAATTTATTAATTGTGAAAATTTTTCAAATCAATTTTGGTTTTTTTTAGAAAATTTATTGTGATCTTGATAATGTTATTTCAGTATGGCAATTAAAATGTGACAAAAATGTTTTTAAAGGAAACGATCCTGGAATTTCTATTTAAAAAAAAAAAACAATCATTAGACAAATTATTCTTTTTTTTAAAAAAATTTAAAATCAATCCAAAGCCATAGTATGGGGAAAATTAAAGGAACAATAAGAAGAGCAGATAGAATTTTGCTGAACCATTACAAAAAAATTTATGTGTAAATCGTTATCTAGATCCTAGGATTTTATATTAAAAATTAAACAAATGAATTTTTTTTACAAAGATTAATTTTAAAATCTGTAAATATGAGATTTTTTATTCCGTCACATCCTGAATCATAACAATAGATAGATAAATTTAAAAGAAACGAAATAAATTTTTAAAAAGATATAAATTCAAAATTGATATGAATTCATAAAAATTCAAGGAATATTTTATTTTTTGGTTCGAAAAATGAATTATCTAGAGATTTCTAGAAGGAATGCAAATGACCGAAAAAATCATTTTTAAAAAAAGGAAAAAAATAAAATTATTTTTTAGATACACCAGATTTTTTTTTTTATTTTTTTATAAATATTTCCATTTTATTTTATATTTGTCGAAAAATCTATATAAAATGGTACAAAAAATTTAAATTTAATTTTAGTGGAAATAGGAAAAAGAAATCACAATAGAAATAAATCATTAATTTTAGAAAAAATACATAAAATAATAACAATGAGGTATTAATATTGAATGTAGTAAGAAAGATTAATTAAGAATTTCGTAAAAAAATTTCAAAAAAATATTTTTAGAATTTAATTAACAAAAAGAGTTTTTGATGAAGGATTTTTTAATATAAGACAATATGAATTATTTCTTTAAAAAATATTAGTTTGGGATTTTTTTATATTATTTATAAATATTTATATATAACATAAAATATTTATAATTATAATTTATTTTAATAAATTTAATTAAAAAAAAAAATTAATATAAATATAAAATAACAAAGTCACCAATTTTATATACTTCCAGAGGAAAAAGCAATTAAAAGAACTTTCATGTATTTTGATATTTATTTTTATGAAATTGAGTAATAATTGAAGTCAAGAAATAAATTAAAAAATGTCAATATCAAATTGTCGAATAATTTCAATGTTTTTTTGTCTGAAGAATTGGACAGGTAATGTTTAAATAAGGAAAATTACATTTTTAAAATAGTTTTTTATAAATATAATAATAAAAAATTTTTTTTGAACATTGATTTAAATTTTTTTATATAAACGATTAAAATATTTTTTTCAAATTAAAAATTTTGAAACAAAAACCTTTTATAAGATTTTGATTGTGAAAAATGATAAAATTATTTAAAAATGATTAAAACTCCCCAAAAATTTTCTTTTTACCAATTTAAATATTGTAAGATTTTTTAAATTAACCATATACTTTTAAGTCAAACATTTGATACATATAGACAGAAAATTTTAAAAATAAAAACCATTTTTTGGACAAAATAAATAAATTTGAATAAATATTAAAAATTATTTTTTTATAAAAAAGAATTTCTTTCTTTCAAAGATGTTCATATATTTACTTTATTGTAAAAGTTTTATAAAAAAACTGAAATTTTAAAAATTTAATGAAAATTTTAGAAATTAAAAAGCAAAAGAATATAACAGATGACACAGTATAAGTTTTGATAAGATACGGAAAAAAAGAATTTAAAAAAGAAATTAAAAATTTTTGAGAAAAAAATTGAAGATTTATTTATTAATTTTCTAAAAAGAAGAAAGGTAAAAGAATAAATCCAAAGGTCGGGAAACAGATTTAGAACAATAGAAACGTTTTTTTAAATATCTGGGAAATATTTCTGAGTTTAGGAACAGAGAATGCGACATTGAGATCCGTAGACGTATTGGGATGGCCAAGGACAATCCAAAAGCTGGGCAGAGTATTGCGAAACAGGAGGATTTTTTGGTAACAAAAAAATGAATACTGGACTGTTACGTGACATCTGCCCTTCTTTAAGGCAGCGAATGTTGGACGGTCTCCTCAAAGATGAAGAAGAGACTCGAGGCGACGGAGATGTGGTTCTACAGAAGGATGCTAAGGATATCATGGACCGAGCGTGTGAGCAACGATGAGGTCTTAGAGAGGATGCAAACAAGGAGGAGGCTTATACTTAACATCAGGAAGAGGCAGCCGAAGTTTCTGGGACACATAATGAGGAAGGAGGGCCTGGAGAATCTAATACTCACAGGTCGAATAGAGGGAAAGAGAGACAAGGGAAAACAACGCGTGACATACCTGGCGGACTTAAGCAAGTGGATGACAGAACGTGGTCTGGGGGAGGAAGCAGAGGGAAGGAACTTGTTGAGAGCTGCAAGGGATAGAGGGAGGTGGAGAGCCATGATCGCCTACGTCCTGAAAGGACATGACACATAAAAAAAAAAAAAAAAAAAAAAATACAAATGTCGGAATTAATGGAGTTTGTAGACATAGAAAAATTTCAATTGGAATCATTGACAGACACAAGTCCCATTTATACCTAAAGTCCTCAAGCAAAAACAGAAAGTTGTTCTTTGGGGAAAGGGCATTTACCCATCTGCGAGGGAGACAATCGTTGTATTTTTACCTATAATGGATTCTGTGCATTGAGACTTTGGACAATTGAAAATTTATTTTTATTAATCCATACCAACATTTGCGTTTTATCTCCTGTTTCCTGTTTTTATTTAAAGTTGTTAACTTAGAAAATATTTCCAGACTAGATAAACAAACCCAATAAGTTAAGGAAAATATGTAGAATTATTTTATCATAGTAACCTATACACTATAGCATTATAAAAAAGAGAGAACTTCTACAATAGAATAAACATAAAAGAAAATTTCATTTATATATATATATATATATATATATATATATATATATATATTAAGAAATATTATATATATTATATATATATTGACCACTAATATTATCTATCTATCTATCTATCTATAATATATATATATATATATATAAATATTAAAGGATATATATTTCAAGTTAAATTTCCAAGATGATAATCCATGATTAAAAATTTATCCAGGACAGATTGAAAATGTGATTAAATTTTTTTGAGCCTTTATAATATATGGAATATTAGTTTTTGTGTTTTATGTATATAATATATGTGTGTGTTGTGTGTGTGTGAATAAATTTTGGGGTTAATCAAATTTTTACATAGCTATTTGGGTATATGTGGAGTTAGCTATGCATACACAGGTAAAAAAAAAACATTTTTACCGGAAAATTAAACGCGGAACAGATATTTCTTGTGGAAATTTGTCTCAATTACTGTGTTTTGAGAACTATCCAACGTAGACACGACCAGTTTACGCAATGATACCTACACTGATAGCTATTCTGCAGCTAATTTTACAAACACCAGTAATGGCTGCTTTTGCGACGCGAATGAATCCTGAACTTTCACTGTCGATTGGAAAAACAAAAATTTTATTTTAAAAAATTTAGATTTGTTGATATTGAATGGATTATTGTGTCAAAACACAAAATGTGTGTATTTTTTTCTGAAAGTTTTAATGCGAACTGAGTGTGGGTGTTCACACCAAATTAACCATATATATATTTTATATATATATATATATATATAAATATATAAATAGCTATATTTAGGCAGCATATATTCATTCAAACAAGTTTCATTTTTTTAATATAGACAAATGTCTGTATATTTTAAGTCTAATCCTTTCCAGTTGTTTAATCAGTTCTTGATGAATTAAAAAATTTATTCAAGGAAGGCGCCGTAGTTTTATTTTTTTTTTTTTATATATATATACTTTATCTTTTATAAAATCATCTTCAGGGGTAAATGCAAAGACTAACATTTAAATTAACTGCGTTAAAAATCTGCATTCATATATAAAATTCACCATGACATTTTGGAATGTCAAATAATTTACTCAATAAATAAATATAATAGTATACATTTATTAACCTGGAAGTACATTTTCTAGTATATCAAGCATATTTATATTAGTTTGATTATTTATTTTTTACAATGAAGAACTCAACTGGATAAGACCAAACATATCGTTTCACTTTTATTTTATTATGAAACAAATTTATGCTTCTTTTGTGAGATGCCTTTAAAATGTATTATGACTAATTTAAAAAATAGACCCTAAATAAAGTTTTTGTTGACAAATCTATTTTCCCAGAAGCATTTTAGTTCAATTTGCCCTTTGTAGATAAAATTGTTTTGATCCCATCCATATATTATCATCACTCTCATTATGCCAATGAGAACAATTACTAAATAGATTCTGCATTGATTGGTATAACTTTCCGTTAGATTGAATGATTCCGTCGATTCAGTTGTCGTTTTCAAAATTATTTACCGGAAAAGATTTGCGGACAGACGGATATCTGTTTGAAGCCCCATAAGATAGACCTGAAGCATAAAATAGGAAGATATTTGATTTCAAATTCTCAAAAGATATTAAATTTACAATAACAAAGCTAAATAACAAACTTCTTCTCCCAAAATATATCCTTGATAAAAGAAGGACAAACCAAGTTCAACAGCCTTGGATTATAATTTTCAAGAAATTTCAAGATAAAGGTGTTTTAAAACATTGATTTTTTTTTTCCCATTTTTTTGGATTCAAATTAATGGTTAAGAAAAATTTTTCCATAAAAAATTTTATAAAAAATTATTGATTAAAAACGCTTATGTCTCTATTCAATTATATATAAAGGCATGTTTTTTTTTAAAAGTGTTGACAATTTAAATTTCCAAAAGAACTTCCACATGGGAATGGAAGAAATATTTAGATTTTTTTTTATCTAACGAGAGGACTCATTTTTCTAAAATGAAATCTTATGTATTAATTATAATTCAAAATTTTTTCAATGAATTTTTTTATTTTAATGGTTTTAATAACTCAAAATAGATGATGGCTTTAAATATGCATTTTATTTGATGAAAAACATGATTTATTAAATAAAATTCGAAAATTTTTATGAATATAAAACACAAATAAATATTTATAAAAAAAATATGAAATGCCCTGTTTTAATATTAGAACAAAAATCTAAAAAATTTCTCTTAAAAAATTTTTAAATGAAGATATATATTATTTTGAAAATCTATATAGAATTGGCAAGATTTGATAATTAAACTAAAAATTAATTAAAATAGAAAAATTAAATTGATAAAAATTTAAAATTCTCGTGTTATGTTATTCTGCATTTTCTTTAAAAAAGGGTTTCATCCCAAGATTCGTATGAGTGATTATACAAAAAAATATTTACTTAATTTTTAACTTCTTATGATGTGCGATTGTTTAAATTTTTCTCTCTTTCTGAGATAACAGTGTCCCAAACAAAAGAACAGAATTTTTAATGAAATTTTCATTTTGTTTGTATTTTATTGAAAAACACGATTCAGGTGGATCAAAAAATGAAAAAAAAAAAACAAAATTTTGCAATAAAAATTTTTTCTGTTTTAAATCCAAATACATGGTCATGAAGGATTAGTTTTAAATTATATTTTTTTGAATTTTAAATACATGTAAATAAATATTTATATATTATATATATGTTAATAATAATATATATATAATTTATATATATATATATATATAAATATATCAAACTTTATTTACAATTCTATTTACAAACTGCGTATTCATTGTAGGAATATAAATCTTCCATTCATCATTGATGCTCCTGATATTTTTATAAATATATAAATGATGATTTTATATCTATTTGTTAACTTTAAAAATATAACAGATGGGGATCCGTTTCGATTGATATTTGCCATAAAAATAATTTGATGTGTAATTTTCCAATTTACAGATAAAAGTTGCAATGTCTACTTCAAACGCACATAGAAATATATATTCAAATTCTAAATTTAAGGAAAGTTTTATGAATATACATATATATTGTTTTATATATATATATATATATATATTTCTATTTACTGGGATATAAAAAGGGAATACGCGAACCTTGTAAATCAGTTGCAACAATTACTATTCTTAAAAAAAGCCTTCACCAATGTCATAATATAATTTAATTTTGAACCTAAGAAGAAAAAGAAAAGGTGACTAAAAGAAAAAGAAATTTTTTAACGTTTAATATTTTTTTGCTGTTTTTTTTTTGTTTTTTTTTTTTAATACATTATCAAACGTTGTCTTATGAAACTTATAAAACTAGCATAAATTTACAATTGTGCCATATTCAGCTAGGACCAAAACAAATAAAGCTAATAATATGTGGGTTGTCAACCATTACTCCATTAGTATAAACCCTCTATTTGATGTTAATGAAGCATATCAAATACAGGTGCGTTGCGAAATACCTCTCATATACCTCCCCATAATGCTAAGACAGAGGTATTTCTAGGAGGGATATGTGGGAGATATTTCTGTCACATCCTGTATTTACTTGGTTTAAACTGAAAAAAGACCAGATCGAAGATTAATAGAGTCACTTTTGCAAAACATACAAACTTTATGAAGAATTATTTAGTATAAGATTAGATTAACTTATCTGCCAAGGGAATTCTAACTTTGCTAGGGGTGTTGTATAAATAATTGTAAACAAAAGCTTTTTTTTTCTCTCTTTAACCACAGTATTGTTGTTATATAAAACATAACCACACACACACACACACACACTACACACACACATAAGGGACTTCTTGGTCCCCATCGGACCACTTGTTCATACAACACATGGCTATCTCTACATTTTCATTGTTCGGAAAATTCAGAAACCACAACAATCCTATTATGCTTATTCTTCTTTCCTTAGTTCGTTTGGTCGTTACATCCTGTCAATACCTCATAAATAATGGACTATTCCGTTTTGATCGCGTGGAAAAAGGGGAAGACAAAAAGACATACCAGAAAATAAACTTGGAAGAAAGAAAGAAAAAAAGATTAAGAAGTGTTTAACGTCTCCTGTCAATACCTCCTAAATAATGGACTATTCCATTTTGATCGCATGAGAAGACAAAAGACATATCAGATACTCTACTTGGTTTCGATGATAAAATGAGAAGAAGAAGGGAAGATAGAATTTTTTTAACGTCTGTTTCAGTGAAATGGAAAAAGTTGTCAACTTCAAATCTTTTCATTTGTACCTCCTTACTTCTTAAAAAACGAAGACCATTCATATTTATAGTTATTGCAGTATTTTGGTAAAGTTGTTAAGTATTTAACGATGCGATATAGGAATTTCTAAGGATATGTTGTTGTCTGAGAACTCACCATGAGCTTATTAAATCATTAACTAAAGATTTAAGATTCATCAGAAAATTAGGAAAACAGTGAAACTTTCACAGCTTAAAACTAGTTTATCTAAATGTATATCTTTGAGGTATATCAAGGTTTTATAAAGCGCCGAAATTTTGGTGTGCGATAGTCTGTTTTTTGTTAATATCGTTAAGCTCAAATATTTAACGATGCGATAGGGGAATTTCTATGGTTATTTAGTTGTCGGAGAATTCGCCATGATCTTATTCAATCATTAAATAAAAACTTAAGATTACTGAGAGATTTCAAATAGGAAAACCGTGAAGTTTTAAAGGATTAAAACTAGTAAATATTAATAAGAAAACAAAAATAAATAAATGATAATACACAGGCGCTTCTTCTTCTATGTGCTGTGCCCTTTCAGAACATTGACGGCCATGGCTCTCCACAATTTCCTGTCCTTCGTAGCTCTTAATAAATTTTGTCTTTTTCTTATTTCCACTAAACCTTGTTCCACCAACTATTTACTCAATCTCACTACGGGCTCGGGGATACCCACATTAAACCGGCCTTGTGCCAACCTCTATACTCGTGGGTGGATCGATAAATACTAAGCATTGCTTCCTTCTGCCTCTTTTGTCTTCACTCTGTCCTGTGCGTATCAGATTTACCAAGCCCTCTTTCCTCATGTTCCCTAGAAATTATAATTGTCTCTTCCTGATGTTAGGTATAAATTTCCATTTTTCTCTAAACTTCGTCTTTGCTCACATGTTCGTTACATGGTATCCCCAGCATATGTCCTAAAAATGAGTTAGGTCGAGCTCCCAAAAGAGGTAAATTGGTCTATCGGTTACTTACTCGCAATGAGATATTCCGTTATTACGGTAATAAGAGATGTTAATAAAAGCCAGTAAGCGGCAATGCTTAGTGTTATAATAACAATGTGAATACATTTTAAGAAAGTAGTGAGAAAAGGTTATTAAATGTATTTAACTTCCTTTGTATCGTGTTAGATTTATTAGAGAGAGAGAGAGAGAGAATATTTTAGTTAGGCTTTTGTTGACTAAGGACTTGCCTGAGTTCAAACCAACCCATTCGACATCCTATCTAGACTCTAAAGACAAGATGAGGTCCAGGGCGGTTGCTTGAGTTTGAATTGCAATAAAAGACCAAAACCAAGATTCAATGCAAAGAACGCCCTTCGTCACTGGGTTGAATTCAGAGTTTCCCTTTTCTAAGAATTGTTTTTATCCAAAGCAAGAAAGGGCAGTATTTCATGTCATTTAACTCATAACTAGAGAAAAAATTGATTCATGCCTTTTCATATATATATATATATATATATATATATATATATATATATATATGTATATATAGTATATATATATATATATATATATATATAGTAGCCCCATATATATATATGTATATATGTATATATATATATATATATATATATATATATATATATATAGTAAATATATATAAATATAACATATATATATATATATATATATATATATATATATATATATAATATATATGTATATATAAGAAATGTAATATTTAAAAATATGTGCTCCAATATAAAATAAACTATATGGTATATATATATATTAATAAATATAAATAATTTATACCAAATTATAGGTTTGATAATATTTTGGTTTCTATGGTGTTCAAAATCAATGGTTATTTGTGTAGTTAAATATTTAATAAATTATAACCCTAAATTTGGAAAACAAAAAATTAGATTCAAACTTATTTAATGTGAGAATTAAGAATAACATTTAAATACAACACACTAATAAAACTATACTAATAACTTATCCAAATAACATCACAAAACCGCGAGACCCAGAAATATTAACAAGATTGTAATCGCCCTCAGTAAATGAAGAACATAATATTTGAAAAATCCATATCGTGATGATATTTATATATATATATATATATATATATATATATATATATATATATATATTTACAATGTCGGTGGCAAGCTTTTTTCTTCATTGGGACTAAAATTTTACAATCAATGCCAGTTTTATTAATTTCACTGTTTAAGAAAAATAAAATTCGAGGACAGCATCCTATATACGTGTACCCACTAAAAATGAAATTAAAAAAAAAATGTTTGTAGAAATAAGTTATGGTAAGGGGTACCATGATAAGGAACAGAGTATTTCGTCACTCTTATCCGCAGAGAATTATTAGATAACAGCATCAACATCCAAGTGTCCACATGAAACTTCAAGTCGCTGAAAGCAGTAACATATCGCTATTGTTTTACTCGTCACGTTATCCACTGACTATCCTTTCCCATTTATTACAATGAGGAAGATGCTGCTCCAAGATTACAATCTCGATGACTAATCCTTACACAACGGTCGGAAAAGAGGGAAACATGGCAAATGAAGAGAGCAGATACTACACACCGATCCTTGAAAGAGAGCCCAAGTTTGACACTATGATCTTCGGCAGCGTTTACAGATAAGGTACTAGTCAGAAGTTCTGATCCAGTATTCCCTTCATATTTTGACGGGTAGTATGCTAATATTTACAATGAATACAGAAATGCAAGTATTATATTTATAGCAGCTTCTAGCAAAATTTTCCAAATAATGACTCAGTAAAAAAAAAAAAAGTGACTGGACACTAAACACAAGGTCTGTAGTTCACTCGGCTAGTCCATTACTCATAATTCATCTTTGACAAGTGGAGAAAAAAATTGTCGCTTCAAAAATAAAATTGACTCGGAGAAAATCCAAATATAGGAAATGCTAACATGGATAGAGACAAAAGAATGGGCACAATTAATATATTCATAATATATATATATATATATATATATATATATATATATATATATATATTATATATTAATTCAATATGTTTTTTATATATATATATATATATATATATAAAAGAAAGTGGTTATAGTGATTCCAACGAGAGAAAAGTATCTATATTAAAAAGAAGAGAAGAGAGGTGCCGCAAACGTTTTTGGTTGTAATATGGAATTTAAAAAAAAATGGTGGATGGAAATAAAGTCCCTATCTAAAATCATATCTTTTATGAAGATTTGCATGATTGTCATCTTTAAGGTGGTAGAATTTCATTGCTAATTTCTGTTTTTATTTCAGAGTGACAAGTGTAGCCAAGAATGGCACAATGGCACTGCATGAGCGTGATCAGCTAGCATCCCATTACGAAGTATGGCAGTCTGTGGTGCGAGTGCAGAGATGGTGACGCAATGTGCATGGACATCATGCTTCAATAGATGCCAAAACCATCAGAAATTGTCATTCCAAGCTGGTGAGTACGAGATCTGTGGTAGATAACCCAGAGAAGCGGTCGTCCTTGAACATCCAGAATGGAAGAAAATGTGCAAATGGTACGGAAAATGTTCAAGGATATCCCCAGACAATTACAAACACTGGTCAACAACGCATATGTGGAATTTGAATACTGTACTACACTCCTATCATTATACCGTCCAAATAAAACATTTTATGAAAATCGACCAATAATTAATAAAGTTATTAATAATTTTTAATAAGGAGTTTCTATCTATCCACGCTGTATAAACAAGGTTGGTATAGATGGAATAAATTTCCAGTAAGCAAATACACTATTTTTTTTTAAAAAAGTGCTCAATACAGAGTAGAGCGAATAATATTTATTTAAAAATTATAACATAAGTATGTTATAACATTACTACAAAAATAGCCATGTTGTTTCAACACTTCAGGTGTCTTGTCAAGTTATGGTGTTGCAAGTAAAATAAAGAGTTTTAATTTATTTTACTTGCTACAGAATCACTTGTCAATACATCAGAAGTGTTAAAACAACATGGGTATTTTTGATGATTGAAATAATCACATTACATATGTTATAATTTAAAATGAAATATATATATATATATATATATATATATATATATATATATATATATATATATATATATTTCAATGGAATAAATTATGACCATGGAATTTTAGTGTTTATATGTTTTTTATATATATATATATATATATATATATATATATATATATATATATATATATATATATATATATATATATATATATATATAAATGGATTAAATTGTTTTTATATTGAAAAAAGGAAAGCTGCATGACAAAATAGAAAAAGTTTTCGTATGACACGTTTTGTCCCTTAAGACTTCATCAGAATAGGTTTGTTTACGTTGATGTGATTACACATGCGCACAAACGGCAGACGGTTGGAATTTCAAATGTAAAAAAAATTTTTTTTTTTTATATATTTGGGGTATATTATTTAACCAATTTTATTTAGATTTTTGTTTTCTTTTTGTTTCTATCGTCTTTATTATTAAAGATCCCACATTGTGGTAACAGATCTGTCAAAAATGGTGAAACGGTGTAAGAAACTTGACGCAAATTTACTGAGGATGAACTAGCGATTAAATCACGCTCTTAACATTTTCGTCTAAGTGAATTATTTTCTTTTTAATTAGAATAGCATTTTTATGTCAAAATTGTGGTCAGTCTTGTTACGGTGAGCAACTAATGCGTTTACTTTAATGTGTCGCTTTTATTTTATTATCCATACATAAATGCACGTTTATATTTGTTATGTACACATAATATATACTACTGGAGAGACATACTTATTTTTTTTGCAAAGACGTGATCACACACACAAACACAAGGGACGCTCTGAAAGTAATGATTCAAAATTATTCCTATGAAAATGACAACAGATAGAGAGAGCACAAGAAGGCCGTAAAAAAAGAGCCAGTTTTCAGCTAAAAAAAACTATTTTTTTTTCTTAGTCACGACCACTCCTCGTTTCGTACGTTGACACAGCTGAGCGGGCATATCCCGAAAGTGGTTTATCACACACGATCACTGTCGCCACTGTTGAAATGCATTACCCGCTGACTAACTGTGCTCATGTCCCCAACATGCTTTCCGTAAACATTCAGCTAGCGTCGATGAATGTGAATAGGCACAATGTTTTTATTTTCTGTTTTCTGCAGAGTAAAAGTCAATGATACGCCAAAGTTTTGTACGGAGTCTCATGTCAGACACTATTTTGCCAGACTGCTATCTGTAAAAACGTAAAATGTTATGAGTTATTGGCAGGAATGCCAACAACTTCATAGCCGCCTCTGATGTTGTTCGCTAATGTAATAAAATAAGAAATAAAAAAAATTTTCTTCATATAATCTGAAAATGCAAAAATTATATATATATATATATACATATATATATACATATATATATATACATCATATATACACACACACATTGAAAATATATATATATATATATATATATATATATATATATATATATATATATATATATTATTAAAAAATAAAACACTTTTGATACAGACATAAAAATGTAGTATGCTCAGTTTAGTTGGAAACAAAACCACAAATATGGCGTACTCAGTGAAGATACACATATCATTTGTAAGAGTCTGCTCGGTTAGATCACTCGTTAAACTATTGTTACCTCACGAGATGGGACCTTTCAAACACAACAGGTAAGATATTTAAAAATTTTATATATATATATATATTTATACCAAAGACAGGTGATTCTGGAATATATATTCAAATAAACATTATATTGTGTGTATATATATATATATATATATATATATATATTATTGAATACGACAGACAAGGTGCTTTGATTTGGTTTTTCTACAATTTCTCATGCGATCTATTTTTTTTCTTTTCATATGATAAATTATATAAAAACTGTCGAAATGTTCTTTTTTTTCTGAGCGCTCTCGGCTATGCAATTAACCATTTTCAAGGATGAAATACTTTAACAGTTAAAATAAGAAATAGTTTGTTGTACGTATGTATTCATATAATGTTTTCATTTTTCAGTACAAGGTCATGATATTGTGTCAATGTTCATAGTTGATAATATTAATTGTTGTTTCTTTGCTTTTATTAATAAGGCTTCCATTATTTTTAGCTGTTTTTGCATGTAGATGATGCTGTTATATTTGTGTTGTCAACAAGTATGTAACGAATAGCGTCCGTTAGGTTTCCATGAATATTTAAATGAGATCTAATTGAGCTATGGTCAGAAAGGTGTAGAGTGAGTCTTCGTGTCAAGCATGTTGTAGTGTGGCTTATATAATTATTTACGAATTTTGATTGATCAGGAATACAAATCCTTAATGGGCATATAAAGTCGTAAATAATATTTGCCTTATATAATTTTGTTCTAAGAGGTAAATTATTATTTTTAACTATAAGGTTAGAGGTCTTAAATTTTTTGTAATAAATTATTAATCTAATTTTTTACTATTGTCAGATAAATTTGTTATATTTTTTATATATATTCTTAACTCTATTTTTCGTCTTCTTATAAAATGTTTGAAAATGTTGTTTGAAAATGATTAAATTTATAGCCGAAAGCATTCGGAAAAAATTTTATCGGACAAAAAAATAAAATTTCTCATCTGAAAAGAAAAAAAAAAAATTTTTTTATTGAGATTTTGTATTTAAAAAATAAAATTAAATATATGTTGTTTTCTCTATCGTATTCAATAAAAAATGCATGAAAGGATTGCTGCTAAAAATACACATACACACATACATACACACACACATATATATATATATATATATATATCAAAATATATGGATATAGATAGAAAAAAATGTATGAAGAAAAATAAAAAAAAAACAAACGCTCCTTTAACCGATTATGCATGTTTTTTATTCGTATTATTAAAAACATATCAATATTTGGAAAATCATTATTTTATTCATTTAACGCATAAATTAACATGTTAATTATGTTTTATGAAACTATATATTATATATAAAACATAATTAACATGTTAATTATGTTTTATGAATATGTATTGAATTGGTTATTGAAAAATAATTAATGTAAATTGATTTTACATTAATCTCATTAAAATCAACATAATGTTATGTTATTTTGATTTTTTTCTTAAATATTTTCAGTATATTTATAAATATATATATATATATATATATATATATATATATATATTTAAATTTAAATTTTAAATATTAAAAATATACTTTGCAGAGAAAAAATGTTTCATATAGAAATTAATGTGCATGTTTTCTAAAAATAAACATCATACAGGTACAAAAGGATCACACGATGTATCGTCTTTTTTGACAGATAAAAAAAAAAAACCTTAAAAAGAGCAAAAAAATTATTTTAATTTGCCAACAGACGGATATAAGGGGGACCTGGTTACGCGTACACACTTTTTTTTTTTTTTGAATTGATTTTTTAAGATTTGGACTCATGGTAAATTATGAACAAAATTTTATAATTGACTATTTCAACATCTGTATAAATTATTATCCCAAAATTTGGCTTACTGTATTATTCCGACCTTTCAAAAATTCTTTTTGTCGATCCAAGTAACTTTCAGTGAATTTTAAACTGAACCCTTTTTTATTCCTGTTTTTAAGTGTCGTTTTTTAAAACTTTTTTGAATCATCGTCTTGTTCTTATTTAATACTATCGCCCGCTGCTTTTCCATTAAGTCTAAAACTGAACTACCCTACCTAGACCAGGGATTGAACTCACAATTAGGAAATCACCAAATTTACATACCAACGCTTTAACCCACTAGGCTGTAGTACATACACCAAATGATAGTTAAAAAAAAAAGGCCAATAACTTGTTATATCTACAGTTACTAATATAGTAATATTGTACTGTGAAATGTTTTCTTTTATAATCTTTTTCATTTACCGTCCTGGGTATGACGAACTATCTACGTCCAACAGCAAGGTCTTATGATCAGGAGGTTTTGACAAGCGTGGAACCAAATCTTAATTGATGGTGTTTCAGGTCATTTTTAAACCCAGTTAATATCTAGCATAAATTAGGTCCCAGCTCTGACAAATCTTTATAAAGAGAAAACCTTAAAAAAAAAGGGTATTTATATGAAATTTTTAAAAACATGTTTTATTACCAGAAATACTTTGTAAAAAAATTATTTCAATAAATTTTTAAAAAAAAAAAAACTATTACCGGCTATACATTTTGAGGAAAAAATATTTTAAGCAATTTTTTTTTTTTTAAACAGAAAACACTTTTACAAAAAAAAAAAAAGTTATTACCAGAAATATTTTTGACAAAACAGAATCAAACCAGCAATGAAAATTTTGTCGGCATTTATAAACCCATTCGATTTGATAAAACAAAAAAAACAAACCAAACCAACTTTTTCATTTAACGAGCAAACAGTGAGAAATAAAATCACTATCAATTGCAAAAATAAATAAATAAACAGAATAAAGAAATGCACACAGTCCACGAGAGAAGAAATTAAAATTATTAAAGCAACAAATTGTTAAGCATATATAGAAGAATTAATTTTAAAATATTCTCTTGTTATTTTTGTGACAGACAATGTTTTTAAACAAATATTTTAAAAATAAATACCGAAAAAATAAAAATATATAAGTACTATGATTTAACAACTTTCTTCAGCAAATGATCCGACTTGAAATTAATTCAAATTAATAAACTGCGTCCGAATAAAAATAAAAATGAAGAATGTAAAAATGCTATATTAATTCTTAAAATGTCTAGTTTCTATATTGAAGTTTCAAATCTTAAAAATTTCGGCAAATAAATTATTGTTTACAATTTGTACCTACAATATTAAAAATAAATAAAATAAAATAAAAGGGGAAAAAAGTCGTTATTGAAAAGAATATAAAAATGGCTTATCTCTAAAATCGGATAAGTAAAATTAAATTCCATTTAGCGTGTCAACCTTTATCCGGTAAACTAAAATGCAAAACATTTTTGTCTATGGAAGACCAGAGGTGATACATTTTCTTTAAGTTATAAAAATTAAGAAAAAAGGCAATTCATTTTATTTGGATCTTTTTTTTTTATCATCGTGATTTCTTTTCGTCTTGTAAACGGACTTCTGAAAATTTAAAGCGCAAATATATATTAAAGTATATAAATAATTTGATATGTATGTGTGTGTGTGTGTGTGTGTGTGTGTGTGTGTTTTGTATAGATTTTTAATGCTATGTCTATTTAGGATTTTGGTGATCAGGGCTCGCCACAGATTCTTGTTATTTATTATCTGTGAATTGCCATGGATTCTTGAGAAAGATAATGGATGAGTTTTCCCGCTGTTTTCGCAATGGTTTTAGAATAATTTCTCTGAATAACACCCAAGGCAATAGAACCCTGTACACTGCCATTTTAAGTTACAAGGGTATAAAATTATTATAATAATTATATTATTATTATTTGTCGTAGTAGTAGTAGTAGGATACTACACATTATATATATATATATATATATATATATATATAAGCAGACTATTTTTTTTAGATTTCAATCAATACTAGTGGAAGAATGAAAATAGTTATTTGTGCAATTAAATGAATTGTCCTTTACTTCTTTTCTTGTTTTAATTTTCGGCTTAAACTGCAAAAGCTTAAATATATTTCGATGAATTATCTGTGATTTTCAAGCCACCATGTGCAGATTGTAAATGTCGCCTGATATAAAGAAGAAAGAACCAAACATGACTTTTGAAAACTTTCTAAAACAACTTCATTTGACAAGTGACTGAATGTAGGCATTTTACTGTTCGTTATATTTACCACGAAGCATTACAAAGAATACGAAAAAAAAAATGCATTTTTATTTTTGTCACGAATAACGCAGGGTAAATTTTTAAGGAGCTGAAAACTGTAAATAATTTTAGAATTTAGTTTACGGTCCGAATTATTTCTTCAAAATAATGACAACGTCTGCCCGGTTACTAAGTGGGAAATAAATATAGGGTATCTTGCATCTATTTTATAAAAACTTTTAAAAAAAGGAAAATAAATATTTTATTGTCATTATTCCGTAAAACGAATGCCAAAACTGAATTTGAGAGTGTTTTTTGCTAAAAAAAAAAAAATCATAAAAATACCAACTGCATTAAGATGTGACTTTTCCCAGTAGAGTCTAATTTATTCATTTATTTATTTATTAATTACAAAAAAAATATTTGTAGGATTTGTTACTTTAAATTTTATTTGCACAGATATATGAAAAAAAAAAAAACACATTTTTATTTTTATTTTTGCTGATGTAATTTGAATAGCAGAAATAGAGAGAGAGAAAAAATATTGACAATTGGGATTTTCGGAAATGTCTTAAGAATTTCCGCTGTTTTGATTATACCATCAACATTGTTAATTTTATTAATTAGCATAATTATTACTATTTTTGCGATCATCGTAATTTTCACTTTATTGCTTTGGTTTCAATACTATTAAATTTCTTAACACCAGTTGTATCTGGTTATCTCACTGGGAAATAATATGACAAAAATTTTTCTTACTAAATCACAATACTTTTAATGGTATTCTTTCTGGAAAATTTTTTTTTTTTTTGTATTTCTTTATCTACTTCTAATAATAATAATAATAATAAAAAATTATTATTATTATTTTTTTTTTTTATACAATGTCATGATGCCATTTCTAACCTTAGGTCTCTATTAAGAGGGATTGGAAAGAAATATTGTAAAGACCAGAAATTAAAAGGAAATAATAATAATAATAATAATAATAATAATAATAATAATAATATCTTTAAATTATTAGCATCATAACACATTTTAATTACTGAACATGTGATGAAGTTTTAGATAAGCAAAAAGGATACTTACACTTAATATCAGGAAGAGACAGTTAAAATTTCTAGGGCACATAATGAGGAAAGAGGGCTTGGAGAATTTGACCTTCACAGAACATATTGAAGGCAAGAGAAACAAAAGAAGACCAGCTTGTAAGCTACTTAACGTACATGTGTAAAAATGGTTGGCAGAACAGGGATCAGGAGTGAAAACAAAAAGACAAAACTTTACTAAGAGCAGCAAAGGGCAGGAATTTGTGGAGAGACATGATCGCCAACGTCGTAAAGGGATAAGATACATAGAAGAAGAAGAAGAAATATTATTATTATTTTTATTATTATTATTATCACACAGTTTACGTGTCGATAAATTTTGTCCTTTTTATACTGAGAAACTTTACAATTACATCGCAATTTACAATATGATGGGATGATGGTAACTCTGAAAAAAAAGTCAAGTAAACTAACGAAGTCTCCGAGATGATTTTTGTTAAAATTCGAAACGATAAATTTTACAAACAGTTGTTTCTATAAAGGGGTTATTTTATCATGTATCAATAAATGTCTGTAATAGACTGAGAGGAGCGATCGCTTTTTAGGGGATTTAAAAATGAAGAGCATTTATAATCCTGGCAATCGTAATAAAAACAAAAACATCCCGGATGCTCAAGATAGTTGACTTGAGTCTATATATTTTATTATATTTACAATTCTGAAATCTAGAATTATTAAGCACGCAATCTAACATTAGCTAAAGTAATAATTAAACAAAGTTGATCCCTCTTAAAGAGCGTAGCTCAATTTTTTTTCTATGATCATTAAAATTGAGGTACAGGACATGTATTTTATTTTATTCTCCTTTTTGGTGCGGGGTGGGGAGATCTTTCCGAACTTAGCTAAATGCACATTTTTAACTACGAGGGGGCGTCGAAAAAAATTATCGGATACTCATTTTCTAAAATCTAAAAATAAACTAAATACGACTTAGTCAGACAGAGAAAAGTTCAGCACCCGTAATAAAGTAGTATTTTTTTTTAAGTATAAATTTAATGTTTGTAATTGAAATAAAAAAAATATTCCTAATTCGCCCACCTTGCTAAATAATTAATGACTTTGGAACTGACTTAGTATGGAAAATCAAGTTTTAGATTTAAAATAGAGAACAAATTGAACGAGGATTTTTTTTTCCTGCTCACGTACAAAAGAGTTCAAAGTCGAAAGGTATTGTGTTCACGATTTCAAAGGTTTTCGTCTGTATGAAGTTGAAGTAAAATAGTTAGTGGGAATAATAAATCATTATTTATAAATAGATGGATAATGATACTGAATTCTTTGCATTTCTTTGATAAATTATTCAAGAACGTAATAGGAAGTTTTATGTTTTAATGTAAAAAAAAAATAAAAACTGTTCTAATGCTATTTAACAAGTGTATAAAAATTCCCGTCAGTAGTATAATCATCTACATTGATATATATTAATCTATATTCGGGCAGCAACTCTTCTTTTAAACATGTTTCGTTGAAGGTAAGAGACAAGGAAAATTTAATTTTTTATTTAGTTTTTCCAAATAAACTCTCCTACTAGTATTGGAAACAACAACAACAAAAAAAATTCTTAAACAGTCAAATACGAAGAGAAATTAACAACACCTAAAAACAAAGACCTCTCCCCACTTGAATGGCTAAAGAAGTGTCCAGAAGCCCTTGGGACAATCGGGATAATTTTTGCCCTCCCTTACTCCCACAAAACGGAAAAATGTAAGAACGCTGGAAAAACTAAATAAAGAATTAATTAAATTTTCCTCGTCTGTCATATTCAATGAAACATATATAAAATCATATATATATATATATATATGTATGTATGTATGTATGTATGTATGTGTGTGTGTGCGTTTCAGCAGCAGAAGAGTTGCAGGCACGACCCACATTATAAAATCTGACCAAATTTCAGAATAGGAGGAGAGGGGTGTACTTCTTGGTCAAACCGGGAACTTTTTGGTACTTTTCATAGATATATTGCCAGTAGTAGAAGTAGTTAATAAAATTTTAATCAAATTTGTACGGATGCCGGAACAGGCAATTGTTAAATGAATAAGTAAAATGTGATAGATTTATGCTTATCTGCTCACGAAAGTAAAGTTAACAATTATTTAATCCTTTGCAAAGAAATATAATTATATACGATTTATGTGCTTATGTACGCACGCACACACACACACAAAGATTTTAAACACACACACACACATATATATGTTTAAAATCTTTGTGTATATATATATATATATATATATTTATATGATGACAAATTAACAACATATTTATGTGTGTGTGTGTGTCTGTATGTGTGTAAAAACGGAAGATTCAGGTTCGAAGCCTGACACAGTTATTGACTGAATTTTGATCTGAAATATCACGTTCGCTGTACGTAATTAATTGAGAAGAGTAGTACGATTAAGTGCATTGACAAAAGTAAGATTACGTTAAAAATACATATTTTCTTAGGTCTCACTGATGTGTGTATATATATATATATATATATATATATATATATATATATATATATATACACCCATCATTACATACATACCTATATTTATATTTATATGTGTGTGTGTGTGTGTGTGTGCGTGCGTATAGATTAATATAAATTAGTTCGTGACACAAGAAATATTGATTTCTCAACGTGACTTTTTTTTGTCAATGCACTTAATCCTACACTTCCCATTAATTATATAAATTAAACTCTGTAAAATTCCATATAAAAATTCGTGTTACCCGTGACAGGCTATGAATTTATTGATCCTTCACGCACATGTGAGAGAGAAATGCATACATAACCTACATTATTTTACAAAAGGGAGCTGATAAGTTCTCGGCTCAGCGCATTTCCAGAAAACGCGATGTATTGCAAATAGGGAAATGGGGAAGGGGGTGACTTCTTGGTCTGGCAACCCTACATACAGCTCTACGCCCCCCCCCACACACACACACAATATAAAATATGTGTAGTATAGTTTAGTTACATATATATTTCTGAATACATCTTGAGATAATCCATCGTAATCCGTATAAAAGAGTCTGGAATTGATTTTGTCTATAATCCGTTTTACTAATCACCAGCCGTTTCGTTTTAATCATTAAGATGATTGCTTCAGAGTGCTGTGTAGAGTGGAATTTGCATCAGTCATCATTTATAATTACGGAGGTTGCATTGGTGAGACAACATTCACAAGCCTGACTTTTGGCTGAAATAGTTGAACGCTGTCCATCGTTGCCTGATACCCGTGTTCCAGGACAGATAGGGACCAGGATTTCGAATGCTAATCTCCTAAAAAGCAAAACCCTCCCCTACTTAGAAATCGAGCGTAACACGATCTTCCTACCCCAGTTTCCCTACGGTTTGGCTTGGCAACGTTCTAAGCGAAACTTTTAAAACTCAATAACGCAAATTCCACTTACGAATAATTTAAAAATTCTAGTAAAAAAAAACAAAAGAAAGAAAGAATAAAAATTCTAGTAAAAGAAAGAATAAAAATTCTAGTAAAAGAAAGAAAGAAAGAAAGAAAGAAAAAGAAAAAATTCTAGTAAAAGAAAGAATAAAAATTCTAGTAAAAGAAAGAAAGAAAGAAAGAAAGAAAAAGAAAAAATTCTAGTAAAAGAAAGAATAAAAATTCTAGTAAAAGAAAGAAAGAAAAAAGAAAAAGAAAGAAAAAAGAAAAAGAAAGAAAGAAAAAAGAAAGAAAGAAAAAAGAAAAAAGGAAAAAAGAAAAAAGGAAAAAGAAAAAAAGGAAAAAGAAAAAAGGAAAAAGAAAAAAGGAAAAAGAAAGAAAGGAAAAAGAAAGAAGAAAAAGAAAAAATTCTAGTAAAAGAAAGAAAATGAAGAAACTGATTATTCTTGAAACAGTCCTAAAGGACCTTTCATAGAAACTTCATAAAAAATTTTAAAAAAAATAAAAAACTGAGGCGATACAGACCACGACATTGTAGAAACCGTATCGAATGTTAATGAAAGCTATAAGGTTTTAAAGAAACATTCATTACCTTGCGATTACCAACAAAAGCCTTTGATATAGAAATACAGGATGCGGCAGAAATAGCTCCTACATAATGGCAAAATACCATTGCCACTAATGTCTTACAATTATTTGGGTGGTATTTCTAAGAGGTATATATGGAAGGTACTTCTGCCGCGCCCTTTATAAATAAATAACAGAGTGATCGTAGCACAAAACTTTTAATATTCTTTATAAAGTACATTACATTATTTAACCCAAATATTTAACATCAGCGTGGTTATTTTAAAAATGTATCGAGTTTTGTTTGGTTATTTAACGACAAGTGGAAGTCTTAAGGGACAAAAAATCATAGAAATGCAAACGGATAATTCTATCCAGGCCAACTCGGAAAACGTACTTTAAATTAAAATATAGTTAATACGATCGTTCCGGAAGAAACGAAATCTGAAAGATTGAAGAACATACTGGAATATACAAGGACCTTGCTCGAGAGATTAGAAAAATTGTGAAATATGAGGATAATGGTCATACCTGTAATTATTGGAGCACTGGGAATGATTCCCCCAAGACTCTTGCAAAGATATTGGTACTGTTCAAAAATCCGAGTAGTAAATAAGGCTGTGAGAATAATGACGAGATTTGAGATTTTGTGTCGTCAGCGATGACGAACAGATGTCTGTTGTGTGAATCCAAGAAATTCCAATAAATTTGGTGAGAGTATTATTATCCAAAGAATGAGCCAGATAAAGATAAGCGAGATTGGAAAGTTAATAATATACGAAGAGAAAATAAGATTAGCACTTTGAGGGAAACCAAAATAAAAAAAAAAAAAAAAAAAAAAAAAAAAACTATTATCTTCGTGTTTTTTATAACCTGGGTAAATAAATTAAAAGAAAATAAAGATTATCGTACGACCTGCAAAAAATGAACTTGTTGCTGAATATTACGCAGACTATAACAACAACAAAAACAATACACCCAAGATTTAATATAGAATCATTATAAATATTTATGACAAGAACCGCTTAGCTACAAAAAAAAATGATGGAATTACCGATAAGCAATTTAGAACAATCAACATTGGGAAGTTTAAAGATAACAGATAAATTAACCATTTGAATGACTTACAGTTGGACGGTTATCCTCATTTTTGTTGTTGTTATCAAAACGTTATTATCAAATGGCAGAATTTTCTTTTAAAATGCCTAAGAGACGCGCACTCACACAAACAAATTTACATTATGACTTCAATCTCATAAAAAAAAAAAAAGATTTATGCTACATATACACACATGGAATTATACACACGAACGCTGCTTGACAAGATAGATGCACATGAAGTCTGCTTAACCAATGAAAAACAAACACAAAAATTAAAAATAACAGGATTTTATTTATTTATATTTTTCTCCTCTGCATTTCATTCTTTGTGGAAGCTTTAATATAAGCGAAATATGTTAATTTATAAGCGTTTCCTATTTGTTCCTTATTCTATCATTCAGTCGGTTTCCAATCTATATATGATCTATATTTGATCCCAATTCATCAAAACGTTCGGACACCTGAAGAAGGCCAGTGAGTCCAATGGCCGAAACGTTGTAATAATGACAATAAATTTGAAGGCATTAGTTCAACTATAAATAATATAACTCTTCATTCCAGAAGTTCAGACAGAAAACAGCAGATTAATTTTAAGGAAATCATACATACTAGGAGAATCAATAACTTCGTAGCCTGACACGTTGTTAGGTAAATTCCAATCGAAAACTTTCACTGTCTACGATTAGATCTATGGGATTAATAGTCACCATTGCGTTAAGTGTCTTAACAATGAAAGAGTTTATGCTGTAAAAAAATATTTTTTGTGTAAAAATAAAAGCATTTTTCATCATTTACGCTACAGGATTGTTTATATCCATACCGTCAAAATTGAATAGTCACCTCGCATGAATCGATGGCCCGTTTCGGTGTCTTTGATAGCGTTGTCATAAGTGCTCTATTATAGTGGCCCCGTTCCAGACCAACATTGTAACTTCACAAAGCTATTATTACTCATAATGAAAATGATCTGAGAGTCTGTTTTTTTTTGGGGGGGGGGTTAATGCCATATGACCCCAGGACGTAGCTAATAAAGGCTCTCCGCAGATTACTTTTTTCTTTCTGTGAATTGTCATGCTTTCTTAGGAAACATAGTGGTTTCCCGTTGTCTCTTCCACGGTTTGGAATTCAGATTTTTCCTTCTCTTAAAGTGGTTGTCATCCTAGATAGCCCAGTCTACCTTGCTATTTAACTCAAATCTCTGGGGCGAATAGATGGATATCCAAGGGCATTTGTACGAAAATGAACCCAACAGACTTTGTAAATAGCAGTAATGTATACAATATTGTATCAAAGCAAATAATAATAATAATAATAATAATAATAATAATAAACAGCAGGGCAGAAAACACGTGTATGGATGTATAGATAAGATTGTGTTTAAGATCGAATGATGACTAAAAGGTATACTAGTTTTCGTCGACATTTTAGATAGATAGATAGATAGATAGATAGATAGAATATTTAATTAGCAGCATCATTTTTGTTCCATAAATTATGGGAGATCTTTTTATTCAGTTACCTGAAGAGTGTTGTGGAGATTTCAAATTAACCTGGGGTCTAATTACTTTTAGCAATAACAAGATACGCGTTCAGGTAATTCAGAAATAAATAGTTTATATATATATATATATATATATATATATATATATATATTCACGGGAGAAGGAGAAAGAGAGAAAGAAAGGTTAAGTCCATAATACTAATCAACAACAATCACGTTTCTTTTTAAAGCATTATTAATAATATAAACCAGATTTTTATGCAAAACACGTGCTGCCATTTAGTTACTTCGTCGGTGTCGACATATATAGGAGAATTTGTGTCAGAATGCATTTCGTCAGTTCATACAAATATGTACTATTGCGTATATATATATATATATATATATATATATATATATATATATTCATATGAAGAGGTGCTTAAAAGTTTTCGGGCCGATTAAATTAAATTCAGAATTTTCAGTGACCAAACAGAATTATAATGTTCGGATTAATTGAAGAAACGATAGGCAGGAGGAATATCTAGAATAGCGTGCTAGTTTCAAAGCCTAAAATCATTCCCTTCGCAGTCAAGCTAAGAACTTTTCAGTACCCTTCTATATACCATCCTTACACACACCCATATATATATATATATATATATATATATATATATAATTTATGCAGGTTTGATTAAAGACCAACAAAAAAACTTTAGAATTTAATTTTTTTCTATGGTTGATATATATTATAAACATAATTAATATAAAATGACTATGCTATACACACAAAGATTCACACACACACACACACATATATATATATATATATACATACACATGTACATTATATAAAATGACTTTTCTGTAATATATATAATGTAATATGAATGCTCTATAATATAGAATTAATTCTTTACATTTGATAAAATGATTTTCTATATTATATATACATAATAAATATAAAATGATTTCTCGATGTTACACACACACACACGAGGGAGAAAGTGAGAGAAAACTACCCTTAAATTCAGAGTATTATTTAAGCACTAACAGTGTTTTAAGCCTGTACACAATTCTAACAAGTTAATTTGATGCGAACGATAATAGCCAACACCTTCCGGCTTCAGTCCTGAGCCGCTCATTAAAACTAGGCCATTCTATTTGCAAGAGATCTTTTTTTTCAATTATTGTTATCAGCATCAATTAATATATATATATATATATATATATATATATATATATATATATATATATATATATATATATATATATAGAGAGAGAGAGAGAGAGAGAAACTGAGTTTTGCACATGAAATGCCTCTTAACCAACTAGTTCATTCTCATTAAGGATAAAACGCGTCCTACTCACCACGTTTTTTGTAACACTTTTTTTATTTCCCATCTACAAGAGTCAAATCATTTTTCAGGATAATTTACAAAGTGTTTAGAAAATAGAATTAAGAAAAAAAAATCTAATAAACATTATTATGATGAGCTTTGTACATAAACCAATTACATTTAGGTGTTCTTAAATTAAGCAACCTTTAAAAACATATTGTCACTACTTTATTAAATAACAAATCAGGAAATAAAAAAAAACAATTTTCGTTTGCAAAAAGTAATACAACATCGACTAAATTTAATCTATATTTAATTATTTATTTAAAAATATATTTATCAGACATTACTTTTTTATTAGGATTTTAATTTTTCTTTTAACTGCAAAAGATAATTTTTCCATATTTTATGGCTAAAGCAATATATAGGCGATATTTATAAAGCAATAACAAATTGAATTAGGTAATGCTATCTGTTTTGAAAATGACTTAGCAATTGGTGTGTCAGGTATCACTATTGTTGACAGATTCCTCGATATACGCACTATGCAATATATATAAATATATTTATATTTACAGATAAAATATTAAAATTTATAGGTATATTTTACAGTGACCACAAGCTACGTATTGAAAGAAAGCTCTTTGTCAAAATTAACCTTTCGAAGTTTTTAAAACCTGCGATGTCCAAGTCACTAAAACAGTACAAAGAATAAAATTGCACACAAGTATTTAATTAAACAAAATACTATTTAAACAGGAAGTAGCTCTAACTATTGATGATCAACTTTAGAAATATTCCAATTATTATTGTTTAAGTTTAACGGTAATCATTTTCGTTGAATCGAGTCATTATTAATTTTCTATTTTAAAACTGTCGATTGCTCCAGAAACAGTGGTGACTCGGACGGACAAAAAAAAAAAGAAAAAAAAACAGGAGTTACCTTTTTTGTTTTTCTTTTTTGTTTCGTTTTTTTATTTATTTTATTTATTTGTTTTTTTAGTTTTCTTTATTTAATGTCGACGGTAAAAAAAAGTAAAAAAAAAAATAGTTGGGAAGAAAGGAAAGAACGAAAAGAAAGAAGAAAAAGATAATTCTCATTAGTATTTTTTTGTTTGTAGAAAGGGGACTAAATATATGCTTTGTTTAGTAAGCCGGATAGGTAGATAGATAGTTAAAAATGTTATCATCACACGCGCACACAGCAATAGATATCTGTTTTCTTCTTAAAATGTTTGCATATGTTTTGAAATGCATACAAATAGTTTTAATATGAAATAGCTTTATTGTCTGATAGCCAAACGATAGCCTTGACAATGTACAAGCAAATCAGTCCAAAGGACACTGTAAAACGTTAAATGAAATACACCCGAGAAATACACACACTATATTTTGTGTGTGTGTGTGTAAAATTTCAGGTAGAATATATATGTAAAAGGACAATATGAATAAAGATAAAAAAAAAGGAAAACTTATCTTAGCCAACGCGTTTCGTAAAATCCCTCAGAGGACGAAACGTCTCGTCTAAAATAAATTTTCCTTTTTTCTTTATTCATATATATAATTGTATTTTGGGGAAACAATCTCTCTCTAATACGTATTTTATTGAAAATGACTGACAAGGCACTTCTTTTAAGTCCATTATTATAATTATTATTATTATTGTATTTTTCATGTGTGCGAACAAGATAGTTCTTTTTTGGACATAGTATAGATTTTTCAAATGGTTGTTCATTCAGAGCGATTTCAACTAATCTATCAGCAATTTTCATTTTCACAACCAAAAATATTCTTGAAAAGAAAAAAAAGGTACTGTAATTATTTACATTGCTCAAACTGTTGTCCTCGTTTTTATTGCCA
This sequence comes from Acanthosepion pharaonis, assembly GCA_903632075.3. Lineage (NCBI taxonomy): Eukaryota > Metazoa > Mollusca > Cephalopoda > Sepiida > Sepiidae > Acanthosepion > Acanthosepion pharaonis. Next base: position 56,408 of record CAHIKZ030002665.1, read on the forward strand.
TATTCACGACGTTTCGGCTGTTTTACGCCCAGGTTTTCTTCAGGTGATTGTAATATCGAATTGAACCCTTTATTCCGTCCTTTATTCAGATTGTTCTACTTCCACGTGCCTTGCCTCCTCCAGATGTCTCAGTTATCTCCCTTCACTTCAACTCTCGAAGTTTTTGTTCCCTACTGCAGTAGCCAGGTATTGGAACTCACAACAATCTACACCGTTGAACGAAAATAAAGAGTACAGTTCGAAATTCCAATCACCCGAAGAAGGCCGTGGCGTAAAACGGCCGAAACGTTGTGAATATGGCAAGAAAGACGAAGCAACAGACCGAACAATGTAAATTAAAAAAAAGGCTAAAAAATTGACTGAAAATGATCGAAACGAACAAACTTTTGGATAATTTCTTCAAATCTTCTGTCTCAAAAAGAAATATCTTGTTCGCACACAAGAAAACAAAATATCAATGGATAATTAACAGAAGTACTCTGTTAGTCATTTTCAATGACATTACAATACATATATGTACAGTTTATATTCTTATATCTGTCATAAGCAATCACATGTTTAAAATCATAAGTAAAGGTTCAGAGGAAAAATAGTGGAAATAGATTGTGATTCACAGCTAGAATAATCACCATGGGAAGAATAAAACTTTATAAAGATTTAAAGAGTGAATCGAACAAAAGAATGAAAAAATGACTTGTAAACTTGTTAGTTTTATGTGTTAGTTATTTCATCCTTAAGTAATGAGCACGCATAATAACTAAATCGTGTGGGGCTCCGATTTGTGTGTGTATGTGTGTGTGTGTGTAATTTAATATAAATTGACCAACGCTACAGAAGCTGACATACTTGTACGCACGATTGTGTGAGTGTATATAGCCTCGTAAAAAAAGGGCATCTTGAAACGTGGGAATATATGCGACTTCAGAAACGGTCGGGCATCACTCTAAACTTAAATCAGGTTTAACCGAGAAAAAAAAAAAAAACATGCAGATCTTAATAAGAAAGATTATTAATTTCATATATACAAGGATTTATGGTTATAGAAACACAAAAAACAGAATCAGTAAACACTCCAAACGAACACAACTAGTATTCCAATTCCGGCTAAAAAGACATTATTTCAAACGTTATTTACAGTAGGGACTTAGAACTTGAAATAGACGAGCCATATATATAAATTTGTGTTTACTTATATGAATTCATATTTCTGTTTCCTATCCCATCGTCAGATATTTTGAGAAAAAAGTCCTCGTTCCTGGCATGCCAAGATGATGGAAAAGAGCAGGAAGAGGAGGAAATGAGTGCTTGAGCAAATTCTATTTGTGTAATAGAGTACAACTTAGGTAATAATAATGGTAAAAAGCTGTTATAGCACACCCATTACGAATCTTGATACGGACAGATACAAAATATATACATATCTAGATAGATAATCCGCCATTATTTCTTATTACTGTAGACTAAACACTATTCTTCTACTCAAACACGTGTCTCCACACAAATAACGTTTAGAGTAATTTAAATATATATATATATATATATATATATAAATTACTATTGCCAAAAATGTATATATAAATATATATATATATATATATATATATATATATATATATATATATATATATATATATATATATATACTCTCTAAACGTTATTTCTGTGGAGACGTGTGTTGTTAGTAGATGAATAACTTTTACAGTAATAAATAATGTCGGATTAAAAATAAAATCCATTAATTTCTTAGAAAAACACACACACACACACATATATATATATATATATATATATATATATATATATATATATATATAGTGTGTGTGTGTGTGTGTGTTTGTTCCGATGCTATTTCTAGCGATGAATTATACACTGTATTGTAATATTGGGGTATGCCTGAATGACGTAAGCAATTTAAATTATCAATTTCGTTAGTACTATTATAGTATAGCAAGCAAATATTGAACAGTTTGAAAGATATGTCGACGTTTCTTTTACATCCTCTGCACAAACATTCATATATTTATGGTTTTGATATCTCCACTAATCAGGGAAAGGATAATTATGTTTTAAAAATATTTCGAAAATTTATGACTCTAGTCAATGTACATAATAAATTGTATCAATAATTCTGTAGCCCAACATGGAGTTATTAGCTGAATTATGATCTTCAGTAGAATGTTCGATCACTGGATTAAGTGCATTGACAAAAAAAAAAAAAAAGATTATGTTATATAAAATATTTTCTGCTGGCAACAAAATAGATGCTAGATTTTTGTTATCAGGTAACGGACATAAAAGAATTAATTATATATATATATATATATATATATATATATATATATATGTATATATATATATATATGTGTGTGTGTGTGTGTGTGTGAATTCGATTTAAACCCTAGAATTTTCATCTGTGTCAAAAGTCGATGTTTATCTTTATGGAACTGCACAATGCATCATTGCGTACGTAACTATGAAAATAAATGTATATATATATATATATATATGTGTGTGTGTGTGTGTGTGTGTGTGTGTGTGTGCGCAAAAAAAAACGAAAGTCTAACAATATGCTGCGATAATGTTAGGATATGTTAGAATAAGCACAATAAATATTTTCTGATTTTTTTTATTCTCATAATTCTATTCCTGCTGGAGAGCAACGATTAGCAAGATTTGTTATTAGAACATTTACGTGTTCAGCGATTTCGATCCTCATTGGGTACCCCGCTTACGTGGTCTAAAAATGCCAAACTACGATAAAGCTTAGTCAACATCAGCGCAACTAAGAACGCGAGCACACACGCACTATGGACGAGGGGTGCTGAAATGTTCTCAGCTTGAACACATGATGCCCTTCCTCAGAAAAATGAATAAATTCTGGTATTTCGACAGATTTTAGGAAGTGCTTCTAATCAAGAACTTTTCAATAACGCCTCGAGTAAATACGTTCAACTGTTATATTTACAATACATATTTTACTGCGAAAAGCAATGTAATTGAGCCATTCAACATATTAAAAAACGAAATGGTAACTAACAACATAAATTTAAAAAGCTAAATTTTCTCATACACAGAGACCGTGGGAATTTTTGCCGTAATTATTTTATTGCGGGATTTGGGCTTGTTGTTGTTGTTGTTGTGGTAGTGCTGTTGAAGATTATTATTATCATTATTATTATTATTATTATTATTTTCGTGTTAGGATATTTCAAAAAAAAAAAAAGGAAAGATTTCGACTCAGTTTACGAGTAACCAGTAGTAACGTATATAGAAAAAAAAGAAAAAGATTTATACGTATTCAAAAATACGGCTAAAAATGCGAAGATAATTTTGTTTTAGGAATTAAAACGAATTCCTTAATTTTAACTGGGCGTCCAGATATATTTCGAAATGGGGGGGGGGGGGTTAAACTTTTCTAAAAGTTAAATTTTGTCGAAAACAAAGATGTCGCATTTGCGTGTGATTACGACTCGGAGCGGAAGTCAAAATAAGTACATTGTCTTACTCCCTAAGTTTTTAAATAAAAATAAAGATTGTGGAAAAAATAAGTACATACTTGTTAAATGCGTTTATCTTCCAATTAAAAAGCAGTATTTGTCTGCGAAACTGCATTAAATGGAATTCGGGTACAGGACATTCCCCACATCTCCCCCCGAAGTTAATGAATCTAGAGAGACGACACGGATTTTACGCTACAAAAATTAACAAGAAAATAAAAAAAAGTAATATTAGATATTTCTTTATAATAGAATATATAAAAAAAAAATGGGCAAGTATTTTTTTTCCCACTTATTATCCCAAACCTTGTCCGAAAATTTTGTTTGTATCCCTTTAAAAAGTTTTCAGTTTAAAATCGAAGACTTCGTATCTCTTTTTCAAGCACGCATATGTGACAAAAAAAAAACGCACACACACATTATATATATATATATATATATATGTATTAGAAAGAGAGTGAAATAAATAAAATGTTCAACTAATCTTTACCTTTTTGTTGCTATTGTTAACGCTTTTATTGAGCACTCTAATTACAAAGACTGCTTGCCATAAAACCGTTATCTTTCAGAAATACACTGCTCGACCTTTTACTCTGGGAGACAAAACACAATCTTTGTTGCTATATATAAATAGTCTGGTGATCGCTTAAAAAGTAAGACTTCCAGTCACGATGCAGTGTTGATTTCTATGTCCACAGCTTAGCTTTCTGTCATATTGTGTGTATATATATATATATATATATATATATATATATATATATATATATATATATATATATATATATATATTACATGAACTCATAATGTTGTTAGTTTATAAATATACTTATGTCTGGGTACATATAGTGAAGTGTGTATATTTATATATCTGTAGAAATGCTATTGATATTACACATATTTACAATAAGTTATAAATCTACGTAAATTCAAATTTAGTTTCTATGTATGTTTGCACGTGCGTAAATATATTTTCATTCATTGACAAAAACCTATTTAGACAAAATTGAAAAATAATTCTAAATCTGTAGTTTATCTCATTATGTGTGTGTGTTATGCATTCATACTGTTACTTTATATGAAACATACATATATTGTATGTATGAACGCATACAGTAAACTGTTTGCATTTATATGTGGAAATGCTATTGATTTTAGACATATTTACGAAAGGGACTAAAAATATACGTCATTTTTACGCATGCGTGTGTGTGTTTGGAAACATAAGATTCAGTTATGTATCGAAACAAGTTTGAAGGTTTTTTTCGTATGTGCAATGTAGAAATCAAATTTCATATTTATTTTACAAGTAAGTTTAAGCTCAGAAAGAGTTCTATTTTTTAACTCATAAAAATATTTTTAAACATCACTTATTTTAGGGCTTGACCACCATGTGTCGGGCATACCGTCTTGGAGGAAGACAACACTTTGAATAAAACAGTTGATTGAATAAAATTGATAAGCACACATAGCGTGCCGATAATTATAGTGGTGAAGAATAAATTCAAAGAAAATGTAAGAATAACAACTAATAATGTGAATCTGACATCTCTGTTAAATTATTGTGATGAAATTGCATTAATATTTTAGTCAATTAGAGTTATTTCATTTAGTCAGCTTAAGGACTACCAACAACAGCAATAACTAAAAGGAATAGCACATGTAACTCGAAAAGAAAATAATGACATAATCATGATGTTGACATTACTTCGGATAATAAAAGCTTAGAAAAGAAGCTCCCATCAATACTGGAAAGAGCGATAACATTTACTTGAGAAACCAAAATTGGCTTAAGAGAAAGATTTTATAAATTTCAACTGACTGTTCCGAATGTATAAGTAAATATCTAATATTATCATTTCCATTGTTATAATCAATAATATTGACGCAACGGTGATATTGTCATTATTGATATGAGTGAACATATCTAAGTACTGGTGATAATATGTCATCGACATGAGAATCAATATAATGACGTGTTTTATTATCACTTGTATTATTTTCATCATCGTCTTAATTTTATCTTTCTGAATTCAAATCCAACCATTATTATTCACTCATTTAACTTGAGCATATCTTTTCATCTTAAAAAAACATAAGAAAGCACTCTTTTCACATGTTGTCAATGAAAATATTCTCGTCCGTATTTTAAAAATATTTTCGTATTTTTTCTTTTTTTTAAACCTTCGAGGTTCTATAGTAACAAGCGGGAAAATGGAAGAAAGCCGACTGTTCAAAACATACAACTTCGGACAAAAGGTTAGGAAGGAAAGAGCGATGACGGATACTGAACTGGAGAAACCTATTTTCCTAAAAAAAAAAAAAAAAGAGAAAAAAAAAACTGTTCTAAGAGAAAGATTTTATAAATTTCAGCTGATAGCAGTCCTGGTTGCTCGGTCAATTAATACTAAATGTTTCGGCTAATTAACAACTGTTTTTATTCAAGTCGTTGTTCACCTCCAGGAATGTATGGCGAGTAAACTGTAGTCAATTCTTCTACTATTTTTTTTTAAATTTCCCTTGTGGATGCTTTGTAGCTAACTATAAAGTAAACTAAATTTAAATACTGAAAATCATAAATAAAATATGTGAGATATATTGAGAGCGAGAAAGTTAAAAAAAAAACAAAAAACAACATAACAGACACAGGATAGAATGAAAAACAGTAACGCAACTGTCAGTTACATGATCATCAAAGCCATCGAGTGACTATATATAACATTTAAGATTCAAATTTCTATTCAAAACGTCCCAGTTCTAACCAAAAAGAATAATTCCATGTGAGGGTATATAATTCAAATTGTGATCATTACCATTCATTTAATAAAATCATATAAAATCTTTCATGTGACATGTTTGCTTAAGGATTAACAAGGCATATTTTGAATATACATTTAAAGATAGTTACTGTAGTGGATTCTTTCAAAATTATTACGTCTATAGTTCGATACCTGTCGCTTTGCTGATGGCAAGGCGATCAAATTTCAAGTCTAAATTTGTTGTCCCATTTAAAATATATTTCTTAAAAATATACCCAGTTGAAATACAGGAGTCATATTAAAAATGACTTCAAAGGGGAACATTTCGGTTTATATTTTCCTATTACCCAGAGGTTGTTGTCAAACAAGAAAAGAAAATTAACCCTTGCGACAGAGATGTCATTACAATCTTATTTGAATTGTGTTTGTATTTCTGTATGTGCGTGTGTAATTCATTGAGAAAATTAAACACCCAAAATTAAAAAGAAAAAAATCCCAAAATACATCTACTTATTTCGGAAAAATTTCCGAAATTTCACTAAAATTTTATAATTACCTGATTTTTTTAGGGTTTAAAATATTTTTCTTGCCATCAAGTTTATGATTTCATTGCTCAGCCCGGGGTAAAGTTTATGAAGAAAACTGAGTAAGACTGGGAATGTTATTCTATCTTATATATATATATATATATATATATATATATATATATATATATATATATATATATATATATATTCCTGTGTCAGATGGAAATGTTATTCGAGTTATTCCTATCTTATTTCAAACTCAATCAAATTGTGTGTGTGTGTGTGTATGTTTGTGCATGTGCCTGTGTGTATATGGCACAAGAGCAAGTAAGTCATTCACCCAAAAAACAATGACATACGCATATCCATAACACACAGATATACATAGTCATACGCACGCAGTCTGTGACGGACAGAGAATCAGCTCTTTTTTTATAAGTATATAGATTGTTTTGACTTTTGATCAGCAGTGTTTTTCGTTTTATTTCCTCTCTCTGACCTCAAAACAAGTTTCAGACCGTTGAAAAATAAATAGATATTCTTAATATAAGATGAAGTAAAACAAAAAAACAAAAAAAAACATACGCTTAGCTAAAAATATAATCTTAAAACTTTAATGTCTCAAAAAGAAGAAGAAATTTAAAAAAAAAAAAATAATGAAAAATAAGGTCGTTTCCTCTCCTTCCCAACCACTCTGCATTTTCTCGCCTTCCCTCATTCGTGTGACAATAAACAGTTGAACGAACGCATAAAAACGACAGTTAGTGTGTGAATGCTAAAGAGAGAGTATAATAAGCGGTGAGAACTCAATGTAGCCTCTGTGGTCTCCCCTAGTTACACACACACACACACACACACACACACACACACACACACACACACACACACACACACACACACACGATCCTTCACTCATATACTCACGCACACTGCAAGCACTGACTAAGAATTCAAGATTTGACGCCCGGAAGAGGTCATGAGACCTACTTTCAAACGAAACTATCGCTTTTCATTTAATCCGTGTCAGCACACACTACCCAGTTTTCTCCCAATTTATTGCTTATTTCACTCGTTCTGATAGTTTAGTTACACGTGAATACATTAAAACAATTTTAGTTTTTACTTGTCATATTTTTAAAACGAGATAAAACGCGTTATTTCATTAAATACTTTACAGTTTATAAACAAAACCGACTGATTATTTAAATAAAAATTCTCACCTCACAAAGCCGAAATCTGACAAGACATCAGAATGCTATCACTAACCATTTTCCGGATAATGATATTGTATGCTATTGCAGTATTCTAATTATTAATTAATAGTTTAAGAAACTAAATAACTGCGAACAATGAATTTAATAATTATTAATTGTAAGAAGGACTGTATTAACATAAAGTGATGGATCGTCAGTACTTGAAATAGAATTTATAGAAAGAGAGATTATAATACGGAGATGATAGATAGATAGATAGATAAATAGATAGATAGATAGTACAGAGATGATATATAATTATTACAGGGATGATAGATAGATAGTACAGAGATGATATATAATTATTACAGGGATGATAGATAGATAGATAGATAGATAGATAGTACAGAGATGATATATAATTATTACAGGGATGATAGATAGGATGATAGATAGATAGATAGAGATACAGAGATGATATATAGATTACAGGGATGATAGAGATAGATAGATAGATAGATAGATAGATAGATACAGAGATGATATATAATTATTACAGGGATGATAGATAGGATGATAGATAGATATGATATATAATTATTACAGGGATGATAGATAGATAGATAGATAGATAGATAGATAGTACAGAGATGATATATAAATTACAGGGATGATAGATAGATGATAGATAGATAGATAGATAGATGATAGATAGAGATGATATATAATTATTACAGGGATGATAGATAGATAGATAGATAGATAGATAGATAGATAGATAGTACAGAGATGATATATAATTATTACAGGGATGATAGATAGATAGATAGATAGATAGATAGATAGATAGATAGAGAGATGATATATAATTATTACAGGGATGATAGATAGATAGATAGATAGATAGATAGATAGATAGATGATATATAATTATTACAGGGATGATAGATAGATAGATAGATAGATAGATAGATAGTACAGAGATGATATATAATTATTACAGGGATGATAGATAGATAGATAGATAGATAGATAGATAGATAGATAGATAGATAGATAGATAGATAGACGGAACTGTATTTCAAAATAAGCCTCAAATCAGAAAGAAAAAAACTCAAGTCTTGCAGAAAATGAGAACGTATAGTACTGATCAAAGTCCTTAAATAATTTCCCAATTTTAGTAAAGTTAAAGTATCAATCGATGTACACGGAAACGGTAATTACCAAAATTCTAAAACGGGGACATTTATTCTGACGAGAAGGAATCTTGAATATAAAACAGTACACAAATTCATGACTTCCAATTCAACAACCTATCAGAAAATATGGGCCTGGGAAAAAAAAATTTAGTTGCTAGAATTAGGCAGCTCGAATGAAGAGGGTGGAAACATGTATTTTCTGAGGTTTCCTACGATTGTTGACTATAGGCTCATAAATGCATACATCCAAAAAGACTGTTCGCGTTTAATCAGGGGACGCACTTATAGCCCCATACGATATAGGTTTTTTTACTCAGATAACTTTTTCTATATAGATGGAGTGACTGAGTGTCAAATTCAGCCTTTTTTTAATAAATTACCCTCATGAATAAAGATAGACACTTGCAGCTTGCTTATCTTTAGAGAGTTTAAAGGTGTGTTTGCGCGTAAGTAGTTGATATAAATAAAAACAAATAATTGAGATTCAGTTTACGTTTAGGTTGAAAATTGGGCTGACTGACTTAAGAAAAAAAAATAACACAATAAACGAACAATTATCGGAGTCTGGTTTTAGACCGATGTAGTTTTAAAGCAATTATCTTTTTACACTACTAAAGTTTAGTATAGTTTATGTAAGTCAAAGGTTTACTTTACACTAATTAGAATAAAAAATAATAAAAAATGCTCGTCTTGCGTGGAGTCTCCAACGACTCCTCCCTAAAAGAGAAATGTATTTTTAAAATACATATAAGAAGCTGCATAGATATGCTTAGCTTAGGCTTGTGACGATGAGAAAGGTATGACCACAGGGAAGTTAAATGACTATCGACCTAACGATGTATAGATTTTTAAAATAAAAAAAAACGGGTTATTATCAATAGGACTTGTACGTAGCTAAACCTTTCAAGTTAAAGAATAGCTTCGATGTGTACACAGATATATAACCAAGGCATAGAAAAAGCAATTGCCCACTTTTAAAAAGGCATAGAGATATAGCATGATTTTTTTTTAATTCAACATATGAGTAATTAACTCTGACAAGTTTGAAAGAGTTTAAAAAAAAGATTCAAATAGAAACAATTGTGAAATCAAGCGTTATTTGTACCATAGGAAGTAAGTAAGGATTCAAGTAAGTTGTATTGTAAGTAAACATTTAAAATTTAAAAATTAAACAAAAGAAGATGTGTGTATTCGGTTGGTTATTTTGTTTTTGTTTTGTGCTGTTTTAATTTTTTTTTTCTTTTCTTTTCTTCTTTTTAAATGACTTACCGTTATAACGTTAGTAGAAGTACGTTGGTCAGAAGCTCCGTTGGATAAGTCCTTTGTAGTATTTTTTTTCTGGTTCTTCTTCTTGCTATCCAATAGCCTTCGGTATAATAAGATGGTATCTCTTTGTGACTGTTGACTGAGGCTTTGAAAACTGGGATCGTACCTTTGTAAACAGCCGTGGCTATGTCGTCTGTAGATGTCCACACGCCTTCGAAGTCGATCTACAACATCCCTACGACTCGGGGACAGAAGATCCCCCATGCTATCGTAAGCAGAGTGCTAAGAGCTCCGGGACAAGCCAGGCCGACAAAGAGCAACCACACCAGACTTATTTAGGAAACTCAACCGACGACTGATGGTCCCCGTAATGGTGATGATGCCGATGGTTATGGTGATGATGGTGATCTTACTACTGCTGCTGCTGCTGCTTTTGGCTCCTACTGCCTGTATTTTTACTACTACAACCACTACTACTATCACTACACGTACCTGCTGGTGGTAGTAGTAGTAGTTGTGGTGGTGGTGGTTGTAGTATTTCTGCTGGTCGTGGTACGGATTTTGTTGGATGGTAATGTTTTAAACACAACGACGATGGTGTTTATAAACCACCTTCGCGACAAGAATGCTTTTTGTGAGTCTCGTTACTCAAGAC
>CAHIKZ030002665.1:70000-97500 GCA_903632075.3 Acanthosepion pharaonis
CTTTGCAGAAAGATTACGTATACCCACATTCGTCCGTCTGGTCATCGCTTACAATGTATTGTAGTATTTTCGATGCAGTGCGTTAATATGGTGGCTGTGTGCGTTTGCGCGTTAATCACAGCCGTGTGTGTGCGAGTAAGGGACAATCTAATTTCTGGAGTGAGTGTGATTGTCGTCTCTCTCTCTCTTTCTCTCTCTCTCTCTCTCTCTCTATCTATCTATCTCTCCCTCTCCCTCTTTCTCTGCGTAAGTGAATTGTTATCCTATTTTATGTCCATGACGATCTTAACACCTTACGTGTGTCAGCCTGATATTATTCAGGACTAGTGCAAGAGACCCGTGCCCCTTCCAAATCGAGCATACGCACGCACACAGCTTTACTACATCTCAATTTACATAAGGTAATATTCATATAAAATACAAATTTTATTGTAACCTAATTATGTATCATAGTGTATCATATGCAATATAGGTGAATCAACAAATCAACAATGTTTTGCGGCAATTATTGACTCCAAATTGAGATTTTTCCAGTTAAAAAGTTGAAGTATTTTAACACAGTCAACATTATGGATAGAAAAAAAAATTTTGTATGGTGTTTTTACGAGAATAAGCATGAACAAAAAACTTTCACTGACTTAGACGAAAAAAAAAAGACCCCAGAATGACGTCAAAATACGCGAAAATTTTTCATCCTTTAATAGTCAGTTTAGTTTAATTTGTAACGTAAATGTAGGTAGAAAAAAGCAAATGTTGATAAGATAGCGAGGGTCAAAAAGCACTGTTCAGGGACCCCAAATCAGGCTTGCGACCCCACTGAGAAGGTTCGTGGGGTAGTACACGCCGGACCTGATGCTAATCATCATTTCCTTACACAAGTGCGCGACTAGGTGCTCAAATATGACTTTGAGGGTAAAATGGCGTCATCTACGTAAAACACACGTACTTAGATTAAAGTTCTAATTCCATGAGATTCTGTAGACCTTAGGGACTGCATGAGAAGTGTTGGAAGATTATGTTTCACTCGTCTTCAAAATAAGTTCTGCCTTAAAAATCAGCGTTAGAAATTAAACTTGAAGGTTTCACCATAAGATTCTTACGGCGTTTACAGATAATCTTTTCTTTTATATGTACTTCCTAATCACTCAGCACTTAGTGAGGATCGAATTATTTCCAACAGAAAAACACACAGGGCATCAAATTATAATTCATATCGTTCTTTCGTTACTGAGTAAGTTAGCGCGTTCATTACACCTTGCCATTACCCTAGATAAATAATGAACCATTCCGTTTTAACTGCGAGGAAAGACGAAAGAAAAGTATAACAGAAAGCGTTTGGCCTTATTGAGAAAAAAAGAAAGCATACATGATAATAATAAGAAGAAAGAAAGAAAGAAAGAAAGAAGAAAAAGAAAGAAAGAAAGAAAGAAAGAAAGAAGAAAAAGAAAGAAAGAAAGAAAGAAAGAAAAAGAAAAAAGAAAGAAAGAAAGAAGGAAAGAAAGAAAGAGAAAAAGAAGAGGAATAAGGAAAAAAAGAAAGCGTGGAAAGACAGAATAAAATATTTCAGAGAGACTGTTTGGCTTTAGTGAGCAACAGAAAGAATTCATAAAAATGAAAAAGAAAGAAAGAAAGAAATAAAAAAAGAAAGAAATAAAAAAAGAAAGAAAGAAAGAAAAAGAAAAAAGAAAGAAAGACAGAAAGAAAATCTTTTCATTGTTTCGTTTTCTACGTCTTATCAACCCTTTGCAGATTATTTAAAACCAGAAAATATTTTTGGATTGTAAGAACATTTTTTGAGATAAAAATGGTTTAGTGATACAAGTTTTACTAATTAACCCCTAGCTTGGGGGGAGAAGAGATGTATTTATACCTTTCTCAGGAGCATTTGCGCGTAAATGAATATAACGAACCTAAAAGGAATTTGGAACTCGGCTCTCCAATAAAAAATTCCAAGACATCCAGGCATACAGCAACTGCAAGTGGTCACCTATCAAGGTACTGACCAGACTCAACATGATGTGACCGTAAGCTGAACGAGAGAAAGTTTGTTTGGTTGATTTTGTTTAATGGCATATCAACCTCTATGGGTTATTTAATACGAAAATCTAAATATTTTTAACACAGTTTTATGCTTTCAGCTGTAAAATGTATTGTTAGTCACTTAGGCATAAAATGTATTGTTGGTCACTTAGGCATAAAATGTATTGTTGGTAAATGATTTATCTATAAAAAAGTGTGTGTGTGTGTGTGTGTGTGTGTGTGTGTGTGTGTGTGTGTGTTTAACGAAAACAAAAAAATTTTCGACGGATTTGCACCAAAAATTTACATTTGCACATGTTCCAAGTTAGCGGGAACCCCAAGACCGACTTTTAAGTTTCCCAATTCCCATCGATAGTGGAAATAATCGATTTTTCATGCTTCTACGGCAGTTTTCATGTAGTTTGCGGCCATTTTTACTGGCCAGAGTGAGAACCTATAGCTGGCTGCCATGAATAGGCAGGAAGATTCTATTGGCCAGCGTTTGAGAACCAATAGCTGACTGATACGAATATTAAAATAGCATGCATGCTAGCAAAAAAAAAAAAAAAATCGATAGCTGCATTCGTCACAAGTGGGAAAAATTTAAATCTGCATGGCACTTTACTCCAATTGGTTCATTCGCTTGCTTAAACTCAACGTTGATTCTGATTCCGCAGAACTGGGTTTGATATGAAAAAGTATTTGTTGTTAACATTTTTTTTCTTCATTCGGTATTTCCAGTTACGAGTCCTTTTTTAAAGCTGATCGTTTTTGTGTTCATTTTGTTTAGTTTTTTTTTCATAACAGATTTAATGTTTAGTATAGAGCTTAAAAAAAATTCGCAGTGTGAGATAGGCAAGAAGTAAGGTATGTAGCAACATCAGCACAGCAAAGGGCACTCCTTTTAAAGGCAAGGAAGGGCAAAAATATTTTAAGCCACATGATAGCGATTCAAATGAGTCGTACGATTTTTGAATCAAGCACGGGCAACGCGAGGCCATGCTGCTAGTCTATTATAAGATGTATTGCTGGTCCATTTTGTTTTTTAAAAATATATTGACGGTATTTTTTATATATAAAAATGTATTGCTGGCATCTTCACCATAAAAATGTATTTTTATATTTTCATGTTTTTTTTTTTTTTTTTTTGAGGGTGCACTATTTGCCGTTAGCTGGGATCCTGACAGGTGCTATCAGAACGGGCCTGGGTGAACCTGGGAATAACAGCAATTAAGAGGCGGCTCTACTTTCCTCACAATCTCTAATATCCCGATCAGAGGCATTGCTGCCGGATGTAATTTATCGTCATACCCAAGACTAAAGAGAGAAAAGGTAGATAGAGGAGGCGATAACGCACTCATGCATTGAACGTCTGCTTCAATGAAATGGAAAAACTTGTTGATCATTAATCTTTTCATTCGTAGCATTTTTTTTAATAACTTATGATTGTTATTGCTATAATTTGTCAAATTTGTTAAGCCGAAAAATTTAACGATGCAATAGACGAATTTCGAAGTGTATTTTTGTTGAAATCTAAGGAAGGTTACTGAATCGAATAATTTTAAAGATTGGTAATGAATGATAATACTTAGGACAAGAACAACACATAAATATAATTTATTATCAGTTATAAGTAGTAGTAGTAGTCAACTATTTTTAGAAGTGAGTCATATAAAAATTTTCAAAAAGTAGCTGTTTCCCGAGACGAGACTCTGCCCTTCGACATATCCTCGTCTGGGGATCCTCTCTACCCGGAGGCAGGGAGTTTGACCAGCACAGAATATCTACCAACCGCGCCACGCGGTCAAATGTGGCATAAGACCGAATTTAATTTGGGGTATCCGAGCCCGTATGCGTGGCCAAAAATTCACCGTAGACGAATCTTCAACTGCAGACCAACATACAGTATTTACTACTGTATTTATGTGAATTGGGACATACCCATTTTCGTCTGTAGGTATTTTAGTCGTGGAATTTGCAAGGCGCCTATTCACTCATTGTTATGGGATCTTACCCATAATAATAATAATGGACTATTCCATACTTAATAAATACTGCGCCTCAGGAGTAGTTCAAAGTCACTCGCATCATTTTCTGAGCGACTGTTCGGTTAAACTAATAAAATATATTCGGGAGGAACCCGAAGGAGGCTATAACGAAGGGCGGATTCTCCGAATAATTAAGTAATCTTTAATCTTAAGGCCCAGAACCCGTATTTATAATGGTTCAAATTTTATTTTTGGAAGCCTAATGGCTCGGGAATTTATTTTTTAAAAAGGGTAATTCCAATGCCATAAAATGACTTTTTTTTTTTTTATATTCATTTTGAATTAATTCCAATTTTTTGCTACTTTCTGAGCGACTGTTGTTTTTAAACTCTCTTTTATATAGGAGGAACCCGAAGGAGGCTTACGCCGAAGGGCGGAGTCTTTTTTAAGTATTTTAGACCCAGAATTTTTTATACGGGTTCAAATGGGTTATATTTTTTGGCCGAGCCTAATGGCTCGGGAATGCCGACGTTAAAAAATATAAATGCCACATGACACAATGGGGGTGAATGAATATCGTCAGTCGTTCACTTTCTGAGCGACTGTTCGGTTTAAACTTCTCTTCAAAAAACGGGCGGAGGAATTTGAAAAAGGCTACGCCGAAAATTGAAAATTTAATCTCTTTCGGAGAGGTAAAATTTGGTCAAAATGAACCTGTTTATAAAAAAATTCAAATGGGCTCTTTTTTAAAAAAAGCCTAATTTTGGGAATTAAAACGTTAAAATATTTTGCAAAAACATGAACATTTTGTGGGTTGTTTGAATATCGTCATATAAGTCGTTCTTTTCTGAATCGACTGTTCGGTTAAATAATCTTCATACGGGCGGAAGGAACAAAAAAGGAGGCTACGCCGAAGGGTGGAGTCTCCTTTTAGGTAAAAAAAATTCCTTATATTGAACCCGTTTATACGGGTTCAAATGACAAATTTTTTTTTTACATTAATTAATTAAAGCAAATATAAAATGGCTCGGGAAATTTTCCATAAACGTTAAAAAGGCTATTTTTCATATGACACCCAATCTTTAATGACTTTCAATTGTCATCGCTCACTTTCAATGAGCGACTGTTGGTTAAAAACTCTCTTCCTACAAAAAAAAAATGGAGGAACCCGATATCATATAGGAATATTACGCCGAAGGGCGGATATTATTTTCATAACTATAAATTGGCCCAGAACCCGTTTATACGGAATTTCAAATGGTATTTTTAATGAGCAAAACATTTTCGGGAATGCCGACGTTAAAAACATTTAATTGCCACATGACACATCTCATACAAATTAAAAATATGAATATCGCCAGTCGTTCATTTTTCTGAGCGACTGTTCGGTTTAATTTCTTCCTACGGGCGGGAGGAATTAGAAGGATAATACGCCGAAGGGTGGAGTCTCCTTCGGGGAGGTAAAACCGTTTTTTTTAACCTGTTTATATGGGGGTTCAAATGTGCTACTTTTTGCCGACCTCATGGCTTTGGGAAAATGCCCACGTAAAAAGGCCTTGATCACACAAATGACACCCTCGTGGGGGGGCGGTGACTGAATATCGTCAGTTGTTAACTATTTGAACCGACTGTTCGGATTTGAACTCTCTGCCTTCGGGCGGGGAGGAACCCGAACGAGGCTACGCCAAAAGGATGGGGTCTCGTTAAACAGTTAAATGGCATGAGCCCGTTTATACGGGTTCAATGGGAATATTTTTGGCTGGATTTTGGGCCGGAGAACCCACAATAAATAACCGAAAAGATGAATAACATGATTCCCCAAGGGGGGTGACTGAATATCGAGTCAGTCGTTCAATTTTGAACCGACTGTTCGGTTGAACTCTCTGATTTCGGGCGGGGAGGAACCCAAACGAGGCTACGCCGAGGGGCGGAATCTCGTTCGGGGAGGTAAACCGACCCTGAACCCGTTTATACGGGTTCAATGGGCATATTTTTGGCCGAGCCCACGGGCTCGGAGATCCCACGTTAAACCGGTCTTGTGCCACATGATGCCCTCGTGGGGAGTGACTAAATACCGTTCATGTCTCGACCGGCTGATCGGTTGAACTCTCTGCCTTCGGACAGGCAGGAACCCGAAAGAGGCTACGCCGAAGGGCGGATTCTCTTTCGGGGAGGTAAACCGACCCTGAACCCGTTTATACGGGTTCAATGGGCATATTTTTTGGCCGAGCCCACAGGCTCGGAGAGATCCCGTAATCGGAGATGGACTAAACCGGCCTTTTGATAAATCGTGGGGGTGGGGGTGACTGAATATCGTCAGTAGTTCAAGTCGAGTCAAGAGTCGAGTCAGAGGCAGCCCGAAACAGAGTCGCGTTCAGACAATTACTGCAAGACATTGGAATAGTGTTACTGGTCGAGACTACATTGTTCTCTCTACTAAACCTGATTGTTCATACTAACACTTCTACTTCTCTGTATATATTCCTGTTTGTAATATATCTGTGTTATTCAATACCTGTGTTCGAGTTCTTCTTTATTGGTTCTACCTTGGACTATCACCGTGGTACAAGGAACCGGACCATAACACTTATTAAGAACCTTGATTCATTAGAAAATGTAACGAGGAAAACCGTAACATTTTCCAGTCTTAGTTATGTCATCTACTAATTCTATCAGTTTTTCCTTTTTCGAAAGTTTTTTTTTCTTTTACAAGATCACTATGGCGACGCTCCTGGGTAAGTTAACATATGTTACCTGTGATTGTTTTATTTATTATGTTTACTTAGACTGTATCATTCGATAACACTGTAAATCTGATTATGAAAAAATATAAATTAAATCAATGTCGTTACTATAGTTTCATTCGAAGCACTTCTCATAGCTGTGTTCACAATAACCCCAGAAGTTTTAAGAAAATTTGGTTTGTATATATTCGACTCTGCCGTCGTATTCGACATATGAGGGTCAAGCAGATCAGATCCAAGGAAACGACAGCCACACACCAAAACATATTTGATTATAGTGGTGAAGATTTTTTGCAGAACCACCCACACTTTATGAAGGGCCGAATACGAAGACCTGGTGCACTACGTGCCACAAGGTCCCCCAAACAACCCTCCGCAGTTTTTGAACTCAGTGATGTCCTTCTCCTAGACCAGTTGGTGTCCAAAGCTATAGAACCTAGTCTGTTCTGCTATTTGCCCATAGCTGGAGAGAGAAGTTTCATACCATTCGCAATGGTATTAAGCGCGAAAGGGAATATAGTGCATCCGATTCATCAGTCCAAGCCGTTATCTATTACTTTACTGTGCCTCCATATATATATATATATATATATATATATATATATATATATACAGGCTGTTCATAACAAATCTGAGGAATTAACAAAGAATATTACAAAAGCAAATGAACAGAAATATGTGGAAATTGTTACAAAATGAGGGGTAGATATTAGGTTTTTTTAACAAATTTAATCCCCCCTCTATGGGGGAACCATTAGTTGCACGAAGCACATCAAGATGGTAGTCGATTACTTGCCATGTTCACTGTAGCATAGCCTCATCAATGGTGGCAATGAAATAAGTGATCTTTTGCTTTAAATCAGTGATATCCCGTATCTTTGTTTGATACGCGATATCGTTAACATAACCCCATTGGAAGAAGTTCTGTAGTTTGGCTGAGTCTGTGTATCTGATTTTGTTTCAATAAACTATGACACACATTGTGCATTTTCTTGAGGTGTAGCCATTTTTAAGGGTTCATTTAACAGTATCTCTTTCATCAACATGAAACTTGAAATACACAAATGCAATATATATATATATATATATATAAAATCTTTGATAATTACTGAGTACATAAAACAATTCTGATTAAGTTATATAATCACTTGCCTTTGTAATATATTTTTTAAATTGTAAAGAGACTTTATGGCCACTCTGTATATCTATATAAGTGTACACTGAGGTCAACACTATGCTTCAATGCAATCTTCAGGTTTGAAGATTGCATTGACGCATAAAACAGACTGCCGCCTTTTTTGCTGGCAGACACATTCATATATACATTTATATATATATATATATATATATATATATATATATATTCACACACACACACACACACATATATATATATATATCGAATCTCCGTCGCGTTCGACGTATGAGGGAAAGGCCGATAAGTCCCAGGAAACCAACATCCCGACACCGGCACATGAGATTTGTTTATAGTGGTGAAGGCCTTGTGCAGGACCAGTCTTTACACTTTTGGAGGGACGAATACAGAAACCTGGTGCACTGAATACATGCCACAAGGTTCCAAAAACGACCCTCCGCAGGTTTTGAATTCAGAGTTGTCCTTACATTAGACCAGTTGCCATCCAATATTATAGATAAAAGTCTGTCCTGCTATTTTACCCATAGCTGGAGGGAGATGAAAGGATACATACCTTTCCTTTCGTATATATATATATATATATATATATATATATATATATATATATATATATATATGTATATATATATATGTTGATTGAAACTCCTTCATTGATTAACCGTTCGTGAATATGTTGTTGACTTTTCAGTCCTGACACCTTAGAGCAGATTTAGCACTCATGACTATTAGCGTTGGTTAAGACGACAGACACGGTGTTGGCATCACTGTGACCTTTCATGTAACGCTTAAGACCACCAACTGATCGGCAAACTCTAGAGCAGTGCAAGCATGAAAAGTTTCCATCCTGAGACTCAATGCGCATCGTGCGAGGGACAAGTGTAGTTGGATTGCTTTCATGCGTTTTCATGTGATTAACCAGGCCTGTCTTTGACAGCAGTTTCCGACCGCATTCTTCACAGATCCATGCTCTCTTGAGTTTTGCCCGGTCTGCTCTGGCTGCTTCAAAACGTTCAGCACCCTTGAATATCAAAGTGCTCCACTGGCTACGATCAGATGGTAGGAACACCAAAATACACTAAACTTTCTTTGACACTATCTCCAGACCGATTTTTGCCAGAAAGAAGCTCACCATAAAACAACTGATTTGGAAGTCTGGAGTCATCAAACCGAACTGTCCAGCTTAACGCATCTGGTTCCTAACCACAATTGTAGCAATGCTGACTGTTTTAACTTTGGTCAAGATATCTGTATCTGCCCCACTTCAGACCAAGAATATATCTGAGGCAGTGCTGATGGAATCTTTCACGCTGTTTTATATGATATTTATACATGGTCAGGTTTCAGAGGCATAGAGTAAAGCTGACAACATATGTGCTTGACAGAGACACTTTAGTTGCCAGAGTTAGATAACTATCCAACCTAACACCTTCTAGCTTAACAAAAGACCGAGATGCTTATCCCTTGTTTGATTTCTGTATCAAGGGAGCCATCATTAGATAATGTACTACTAAAGTAGACAAACTTTTGACGATTTCAAGACGCTTCCCATAGACAAAGATATCAGGTTCCAAGTAAAGATCGCCAGAAGCGGAAGTGTACATGACTTTGGTATTCTTAATGCTGATTGTCGGTCCAATGCACGTACAAACATTAGCAAAGCAGTCCATCACTGACTGCATTTCTCCTGGAAAGTGCGCCACTAACTTGGCACCGTCGGCATATAGAAGCTCCCTAACAAATTCGTCACTAACATGGCTTCTGGCTTGGAATTTTCTAAAGTTGAAAACTTTTCCAGGTGTTCAGTATATTATATATAGGCACCTGTATCCCAGTCATGGAATGTATACCAGAGTACTGCCGTCAGGTAAAGTGAGAACAATGTTAGTACAGGTATATCACCCTGCTTTAGTCCATTATCGATGGGAAGTTCCTCCGAGAGTTAACCATTGAATTTGACCTCTCATACAGCGATGTAGTTGCTTGAACTTTTCAATAAAAGATGTACAGCCAAATTTTCCGAGCACCTTTCACAGCGCGTCAGGATTCACTGTAACGAAAGCTTTAGTTAGGTCAACAAAAACCTAACAAAATAACACATGCTGGTGAATACATTTTTCTCCAAGCTGTTTAGCAGTGAATATCATGTCTACAGTCCTTCTACTAAAACTAGACTGGGACTCAGGAAGGACATCAGGACAAATATACTTTTCCAATCGGTTTAGCATGAGTTTTTCAAACACTGCAACTGCTTCGGACTGCTTCTAGCAGTGAAATACCACGTTAAATACCACAGTTTGAATTCTTCCCCTTTCCTTCGTACGGCATAATCAGAATGGCATCTATCCAGTGTTGAGCAACTGGGTTACCCCTTCATACAGATATTAAAGAGCGAACCACACAATGGACATTCATACCGCCGTGTTTCAATAGCCCATCACGAATACCATCTAGTCCAGGAGCTTTGTTTGAGTTGATCTGTTTTATGCAAGTAATTGTTTCTTCAAGAGATGGTTTCATGTCAAGTTCAGGCTGAAGAGTACGCTTAGGGACACTATCTATTGCAGCAACATCCACATTGGAAGGATTGTGAAAAACATCTCGAAAATGTTCATACCAACGGCACATAATTTCATCTGAAGTCTTCAATACGGTGATTCCATCCTTTTTCCAGAAGTGGTGTAGCTGAGGTAGATTTTGGACCATATGCCTGACGAAGCAGACCATAAAACGCCTTGATATATTTCTTGACATAAGCTGTCTGTATCTCCTTCGATAGATCAGACCACCATTTGTTTTTGATTTGGCGCACCCAGCGCTGAACCTTTACTTTTCACAAAGGAGAAGTGAGCAACAAAAGATGACCTGATGGCAGACGAAGATTTGAGGAGTTTCAAATGAGCCTTCCTCTTTTTGTCAATGAGAAGGTTGATTTTATTGGTGTTGTCAGCAAACCAATATCGATACCTGGGAAAACTCAGTCCAAAAATCTCAACACCTTTTTCATAGGTGATATTTCTTCTTCTCTCCCAATCACAATCTGAGAAATCCACCCGGTCTTAGGCAGATTTGAGGAAGTTTCTGACTAAAATTTGTTAGCAAAGGGATTTCGCCATTTTATATCATTAACTTTACTAATTTACCTTTTGTATGAATGATTCATTGTAATATAGACTGAACTGCACCACATATTTGATTTAAAAGAACTGATCTAACGAGCAATTCTTATAAATAATATATATATATATATATATATATATATATATATATATACACACACACACACACATATATATATATATACATACATACAAACACACACACACATATAAATACACACACACACATATATATACACACATGCACACACATATATGCGCTCACATAAATATACACACATACACGCACACACACACACACACACACACACATATATATATATATATATATATATATATATATATATATATATATATATATATATGCATGTTTCATTAAGACCACCTTTAGAAAGAAATTCTGTACTTAACTTTTACCTATGAACTCAAAAAACCCAATTCCCATTTTAGATGTTCTCGTAGAATATAGTAATAACACTTTTATCACCTGATCATATAAAAAAACACTAGCACAAACTCTTGCCACCTTAGCTTTAAAAGTGAATGCCCACTCAGGTACAAAATAGCAATAATAAAATAACTTCCTAAAAAGAGCACACCAGAATTCATCCTCTCGACTACTCTTCCTTAAAGAACTCAATAATGTAAAACAGACACTAATTAACAATTTTTTCCCTAACCACCTTATAGACCACCAAATTACACTATTTCTTCCCAAAATAAGTAACAATGGTAGTGAACATACAGTCAAAAAATTACATAAATATTTTCTAAAAAAACCAAATGCACATTAACTACAAACAAGACGAATCTTCACTTAGAAATATAATAAATACATATACTACACCAACCGACCTGAATAAAAAATCAAATTAATTATCTACTATAAAAAATTTAAGACAGCTAAACTGATCGTCAAAAATAACAACACACCATCTAAGTCAAAATTACAATGAACGAACATTGTCTATGAGTTCAAATACCCTTTAAGGAACTGTGCTCCTGATCAAACCGAACTCATAAATAATTACATTGGTCACACAACTACATGCCTATTCAGACGCCTTATCTTACACCTATCTGACTAGAGCTCCATTAGAACCCATTTGAACACACACACAGACCTAACTCCATTCAAAACATACTAGTAGAAAACACAAACATAATAACCTCATCCACTTGTAAAAAAATATTAAAAATAATGGAAGCCCTAATAATAAAAAAAAGTCAACTCTTAACACTATTAGCTACGAACTAGGCCACAGTGTGCTAACCGTACTCAGAAAGTAAAACACCTCTATAATACACTAAAAGCATACACATAACACACACACACTCATTTAAACTGTAAAATAAAATCATCCTTGATAATGGCTAAAAGTATAGCCGAAAGCGCTCGGAACTATAAAACATATGGACAGTTTCTACACACTCTGTGTTAAAAAAAGAAAGCTCTTGTGCGAACACAAGAAAAATTAAATAAAAACGATTAATCGTAGTACCTTGTCTGTCGTTTTAATGAAACATGCATAAATGAAGGATTGCTGCCTAAATACACAACATATATATATATATATATATATATATATATATATATATTGCATCCACTAACATTCCTCAACGCTTGCTAAACATTTACAGAATCGAAATCGTGGATGTGGATAATGCGTTTCAGCAGTGGCAACACCGACTTTACGAGCGCCCTTAGATTATGATTTACTATGCATAGTTTAGATATGGCACATGGCCGAATGCATGAGGATCGAACTCATCACTCAGTCTTAACAGATCTAGCGAGTCAAGCTTGCTAGCCATTGCACCACGTCAAAGTGCCCAATGATTTTGTAAGCTTAGCTTTACATATGGCACAAGGCTGAAAGTGTAGAGCACCCAGTAAGGTTCGACCTCACTACTCAGTCGTAATTGACGAGAAAAGCTTGCTAACCATTAGGCTACGACGAAGTGCACAAGCGGCCCAAGATAGCTGTCAACTCACAAAATGAATCTTCTTGTTCATCGTTGACAAAATACATGGCCAGTGATGGTAACTGGAAAAATAGTGTTTTGTTTGCTGAAAATATACTCTAGCCAACGGTTTTATTGTGTTCCTTGCATCTACTATAGCTATAGTATGTTGTTTATTTTAGGAGCGTACTTTTTATATGCATAAAGAGCTGCTGAAAAATTCTTGAAACGACAAACCTGAGCAAAAAGATCTTAAACAAAAGTTTGATTATTTTTTGTCATTTGGTTGGATTTTGAGAAGTGGATCTTGCGAAGAACTTTTCCGCGCACGCTCATATATAAGCTTCCTGTGTAAACTTTTCCGCGCACTCTCATATATAAGCTTCCTGTGTAAACTTTTCCGCGCACGCTCATATATAAGATGCCCGTCTACAAGTTTCCAACGAGAAACAGTTTTTCAACTCTGTTTTTAGTCTCCATCTTTAATAATTCTTGAAACATTTGCCCAATCCTATGGAGAGCAAAGAGAACGTTTGAAGGAAAATAAAAACAAGGAAACTTATAGTTACACTTAGAAAGAGACAGTTAAACATTCGGAGACACATAATATGCAAAGAGGGCCTGGAGAATTTAACACTCACAGGACATATTGAAGGCAAGGGAGACAGAGGGAAACAGGAAACGACCTTACTAACGAGCCTGTGTAGCTAGTCATGGGATAAATATTGTTAATGAGCTACATAGGACAGGTAGTTTCTAAAGAGACACGTTGTATAGAAGGAGAACAAAGTCGCTAAGGGAGAATTATGTTAAATATCAGTTAAATATTTTCAATTTCGTCTTTAGAATGGTTGATCGAATAAGACCAAAGGTTGCACTTTGCTTTATTATTTACGAGGGTTTAGAGTGAAGATCTCATTCTGTAGAGATGCTTTGGGGCTGACAGATTAACTGGAGTTGGTTGAGTAGTGACTGGTAATCGGCTGCTCCTGAAATGTAGGCGCTCGAAGCTAATTTATGGGGGCTCGACGCTCTTTAGATGCCCATTCATTATTTTCAACCTTGCAACGGCGATTTGAAAGTTGGGATAAAAAGTAACAGAAATTAAGATGAAATCACTCACACAAACCGGAGTATCGTAATTCATTAAAACCATTGAAGAACTAAATGTAGTACAACCATAACATTTGTGGGTGTGTCTAGGGCAAGATAACCTGACGGAGCACATCCCTATCTAGACTTGGTTTTGGATTCAGATTTGTCTTTTGGGGATTCAATTTTGCCTTTAGAATGGTTGCTCGAATAAGACTAAAGATCGCACTCTGTTTTATTATTTACGAGAGTTTAGAATAAAGAGTATTTCTTCTCCTAGACTAGCTGTCACACAAGGCAAGCGAGGTTAATCTGCCCTGCTATATAACATATAGCTGGAGGAAGTAGCTACATTTTTCAGAAGCATTAGTGCGAAGTGAGCAAAACCGACTTGGTCAGAATTCGAACACGGCACGCCGATTGTATTTTTCGTGCCGATAACCGTTACATTCAAATGACAGTCTTCTATGTGTTGTGTCCCTTCAGAACGTGGACAATCATGGCTCTCCACAACTACCTACTCTATGCAGCTCTTTAACAATGTTTATCGCCTTACTATCTTTCCACCTTCTGTTCTGTTAATCACTTGCACAAACTCGTTATGCAGTTTACTCGCCTTTTTTCTATCTTTAATAACGCTGGAAACATTTGCTCAATCCTATGGAGAGCAAGGAGGTCGTTTGAAAGAAAGTAGAGACAACAAGGAAACTTATACTTACAATCAGAAAGAGACAGCTGAACATTCTGGGACATATAATGTGGAAAGAGGGTCTGGAGAATTTAACACTCACAGGACATATTGAAGGGCAGGGAGGAAAACAGCGTGTAACCTTGCTAACGTGAATTTATGTGAGGACAATGAGAGGTGGTTAAATTTCAAAACTTACAGGAAGTCGTGGAGAGTCATGGTCGCCCACATCCTGAAGTGACCTTCACATAAAACAAGGCATATTTAAATGGTGGGTGAGTGTATATGAGCATATTACTGTAAGTGTGTATTGGGTATTTTATTAAACTCTCTGTAATTTTAAGTGAGAACTGTTTCCACGTGTCTGTGTTCGTTGTGTGTTCGTTGTGTGTGTGTGTGTGTGTGTGTGTGTGTGTGTGTGTGTGTGATGTTTTTTTAAAATTTAGCTTAGATGTTCACAAGATCAAAAGTATTGGGCGCCCAGTGCGGATCTATTAAATCGTAACTGATCTAATGAATTAAGCTTGCTAACCATTACACCATGTCAATGTGCCCCCATGTGTGTGCATGTGTGAGAGAGAGAGAGAGCGAACACTCATGTGAGAGTAAGTGTGTATAAGTAAGTGTGTGAGAGTGGAAACAAAGATTCTGCGTCTACATGCGCAAAAGGAATATGTATGTATCTGTCTGTGAGAAAGAAAGACTATGTGTTTGTAAGTTTTTACATGTGCTTTGTGATTATGCACCTGTTAGGATTTGTATAAATTTAGAACAGCCTGTCGAATAATACGTATAAATAAGTCTATATAAAAGAAAAAAGTTTGGGCACCTCGAGGCGGTGTAATGGTTAGCAAGCTCGTCTCACTAGAACAATTACGACTGAGTAGTGAGTTTGATTCTTACTGGGTTCCCCCTACTTTCGGCCTTGTGACACATCTAAGCTACACTGGTAAAATCACTATAAAAGTGAAAGCTTACGTGGCTGAATGCCTTGTGTACATTGTATTTACTTATGTGTATATACACGCTTCTTCTTCTTCTGCGTTGTGCGCTTTCTGGACGAGGGCGATTATGGATCTCCACTATTTCCTGTCCTTTGTAGCCCTTAGTAAGGGTCATCTTGCTATCTTTCCGAATCTCTTTTCTGCGTAAACATTTACGCAATCCTGTTCTTCCTGTTCTATGTACCGTGTCCCTTCACGGTGTCGGTGATCATGGCTCTTCACTATTTCCTGTTTTTTGTAGCCCTTAGTAAAGTTTCATTCAGGATGTGAGCGATCTTTTGTCATTTGTGGACCTTCGTAAAGTATTTTTGCTATACAGTGTAACCCGGATATAAGAGAGTTGTCGGGACCGGAGAAGAAGTATCTTATATCCGGGTTTCTCTTATATCCGGGTTTCTCTTATATCCGGGTCTCTTATATCCGGGTTACACTGTATCTCCTAATTCCTGCCCTGCCAAATATTTACACAAGCTCGTTAGGTAGGTTAAACGCTGTTTTTTCCTTCAATATGTCCTATGAGTGTCAAATTTTCCAAGCCCTCTAAATCCATGTGTATAGTACATGGCATACTCAGCATCCTTCTGTAGAACCACCTTTCTGTTCCCTCAAGTCTCTGCTTTATTTGTGAGGAGATTGACCAGTATTTATTACCATATAAGAAGACAAATATACCATAACAGTTCAGTATTCTTTTCTTTGTTTCTAGTGAAATTTTCCTGTTTCTTAATATTTTGTTTAGCTTTTGAAAGGCAGCTTCCGGTTTCCCTTGTTAAAACACTTCCTTGCTTTTTGTTTAATTTTGGTATCTCCAATTTGTAGTTTGCATGTCGGATGTTTCTTTTGCTGACAATCATACAGCTTGTCTTCTTACAGTCGATGTTTAGTCGTTTCTTTTCGATTTTTTTTTATTTCTTTCTGTAGGAATTCTTGTGGCTTACTTGTCGTTTCTGCTATCTGTGTCATCTACATAACTAATGTGAAGATTATGGCCGCCAATAATGAATCCTGGTATGACTTCTTATTCTGTCAAGATTGCTTCAAGGTAAAGGTGGAATAAGTCCAGTGAGAAAACGTGTTTTTGTTATATGCTACTTTCGAATTTGAAGCATTTACTGAATTCGTGAATTTACTGAAATCTTTATTTAAAAAAAAAACTAGAGACACCAAGAACATGGTTCCCAGGTCTAAGTCAAGTCTTTGCCATTTGATATTTTAAACTGGATGCTAAATTCTTTAACAGAAGAAGATATATCGTCACGATATCTGCTTATCGCGGCGTACAAGTATAAAGAAGTGTCCATTGATTAATTTGGGATTTCCATTGAATAAGAATATCTTTCAATAGTTAGTAAATCATTGGTTATTTTATTGCAATTTTCCATATTATATCTCTGAATTAGGATATTCTACACTTACCAACATTAAATGTAAAAATAGATCAAATATTAAATGCGTTGATGAGGAAATGAGAGTATGCTTATCTCATATAAGAACTAACATGTGCACCTCGAGGTGGTGCAATGGTTAGCAAGCTTGTCTCGCTAAAATAATTACGGCTGAGTAATGAGTTCGATCCTCACTGAGTGCCCCATACTTTCGACCTTGTACCACATCTAAGCTACGCTTGGAAAATCACTTTACTGAATTCGTTTTCTCTCCGCGTGCAGGCGGTTTGCTTACAGTATAAGTTCTGCATTATATCCTTCCCAAATAAACCAAGCATAACCAGCGGTTCCGGTAGTTGTGATGTACCTTGTCAAATGCATTTGTCTAATCTACAAAACATTGGTAAATGTTTCTGCATTTGACCGGCACATGGAAGAGAAAAAGGGCGCGACATTTTGTGTTTATGTCCAGCATAATCTTATGATATGTACGGAGATAGATCAGTAATTCTGTGGCCTAATGATAAAGGGTTGACGACAGGAAATACATATACAATGTATCTATAAAGTTTTTAAAAAGTTTTTTACAAAAGCAAATGAACAGACAAATATGTGGAAATTGTTACAAAATAAGAGGTAGACATTCGAGTTTTTTTTGTTTTTTTTTAAACTAATTTAATCCATCTCTATATGAGAATCATTAGTTGCACGACGGTGCTCGATCTCTTGCCATGTTCGCTGTAGCGTAGCCTCATCAATGGTGCCAATGAAATCAGTGATCATTGGCTTTAGATCAGTGATGTCCCGTATCTTTGATACACGATATCTTTAACATAACCCTATTGAAAGAAGTTCTGTAGTTTAGCTGAATCTGTGTATCCGATTTTGTTTCAATAAACCATGACACGCATTGGGCCTTTTCTTGAGGTGTAGCCATTTTTTAAAGGTTCATTTAACAGGGGGGTTTTTCATTAACAGGAAACCTGAAATACACAAATGAAACGTGATTAAAAACTCTGATAACTACTGAGTACATAGAACAAATCTGATTACGATATCTCGTCAATTTCCTTTGTAATATATTTTTTAATCTGTAGAGACTTTATACTTACCTTGTATTTCGCACAATTATATGCATCTTTCAGCAATCTCTTATTTTTGTCAATGCACTTAATTCATTTGTGAAAAAAAAAATTTTAATCATTTCTCCCGAAGAAAGCTGATAAAGCCACTAAGACGGAAGGAGGTTTGTAAGTTTGAAAGAATCTGAGAAAAAAGCACATTTTTAAGGAGAGATGTCAATAAATGAAAAGGAATTAAGGAGGCAGAAAATGGCGACTGAATTTAAATTTAAATTCTTGAAGAGCAAATTTGACTGGAAAGCAAGAAGCCTGAAAACAGTCCCATAAAAGAGAAGTGCTAGAGAGAAACTATTAGCATGAAAATTATGGTGACATCTAGCCATTCAAACTGTAAAAGGATGAGACCAATCAGCCAATCCAGTACTGCGCTTAAATTCATATACAAAAGGCAGAACGAAGCTACGTAACGTTGGGTGGGGGCAAACGGCTTTTGAAGCCGAGATGTCAGGACCGAAAATATTGCAGAATGTAAATGCATAGCAGTAGCACTAGACCAGATGTGGCGGCAATATTCAATGCATGGACGGATGCTAAATTTATAAACGTGTAAAGTAAATTATAGCGAGTTTGTCTAACACGACACAGTGAACCAACATTCACAGCAGCAGACCTATCAATTGATAAAATATAATAGATCCATTCCATGTCAGTGGAAAGCGTTATCCCGAGATGAACGCAATGAGTCAATCTCTTGGAGTTTAGCATCAGCTTTGCTGTGGAAAAGCAAACATTATACAATGAAAGGTAGTGTTATGTGGCAGACTATGGTTTATTGATTCATTATATACATATATATATATATATATATATATATATATATATATATATATATATATATATATATATATATATATATATATATATATATATATATATATATATATATATATATATATATATATATATATATATATATATATTGATGAAAATAGGAAAGAACAATTTGTTTAATGATCAGAATTTTTAGTACTTATGTTTTTATTTGAAGAAAAAAAAACAGTGCTCGATACAGAAGAAAATATGGGGGGTGTTTTCGTATAATATATATATATATATATATATATATATAGTGAGAGAGACAGACAGACAGACAGACAGACAGAAAGACTGAGAGCGAGAGACAAAATCCGAGTTTAATGTGTCTTTGATAAAAAATTTTTAACTTTGTCTCATGTGTGTGTGTGTAAATGTACATAGACATGTGGGAATATGCATGTAGATATATGACCGTGCGCATATCTATGTGTGTATATGTATTTATGCCTGTGCGTCTGTATATATACATATAGATATATAGATATGTATATGTTGTTTAAAATACACTATAATCATTGATAAAGAGTTAAAATATCTCGGTGATAGAGCCTTTATATATATATATATATATATATATATATATATATATATATATATATATATATATCTTTTGACATTTGACATTTTCTTGTATATATAGGTATCTATCTATCTATCTAGGCATATATATATATATATATATATATATATATATATATATATATATATATATTAAACTTTTCACCCCAAGAAAGATTTGGACAAAAAAAAACTAGAACGCAAGGGTTTACAGAAATGCCAGGGAGCAAAAGTAAAAAATATATATATATATGCACACACACACACACACATATATACATACACGTATAGATAGATTTTTATTACTTCAAACGTCATTTTAGTGGATACCTATAATTAAGTTGTAGATTAATTTTGAGTAGAAAACTTAACAAAGAAAATAATTTGAAGTTTTCTCGAATGCGCAGACTAATAGATTATATATATATATATATATGTATATATATATATATAGATAGATAGATAGATAGATAGATAGATAAGGAGAAAGAAACAGAGTATTAAACTCATTAACACACTGTGATGAGAGATAAAGTGAATGAGATGGTATTGTTTTTATGGGTAATAAAAGCAACCTGTACGTACTGGGTTTATTTTTGCTGAGAACTAGTAAGAAGCTCGCCTTTATAGAGCACCTAGTACGGAAAGGAACTCATTATCAATCTCTTGCTGGAAAAGCATTCGAAACACTGATTTACAATCAATATACGAGAGGAAGAAATGTCTGATAAAAAGCTAATATAATGTGAAAAAATGAAAGGCCATTTAAAAAAAAAAAGAATGAGAGAAAAATCTAGATGGAGGCGACAAGAGAAAACGACATAAAGTTACAGAGAGTTTTTTGAGAGAGAGAGAGATTTTCAAAGATCTAATAGAGAAAGAGAGAGAGAGACAGAGAGAGAAAAGAGAGAGAGAGGTGTCAAGTGACAGTCAACAAGGAGTATTAAAAGAGAGTATATGCGCAAACGACTCACTTCATAACCATGAAAGTTTATCTAAAAATAGATATCAAACGGAATGTGGCACAAGGTCGATTTTAAAGTGGGAGTTCCACTCTTACATGGGACCAGAGATAAAAAAAAAATGTATGCATTCTCTAAGTATCTTACAGTAAGCGTATATTGGTAAAATTGAGCTTATGCGCGCTAAAAAGTTCCGTGCATGAATGTGTCCATACTCATTGACGTGTGCGTGTGTGTTTACTTTATGACGACAAGTTTAAGAAATATGTCGAACTTAAAATAGCCGAATGTGTGCCTGAATGTGTTTGAGCGTTGAAGAGAGAGAGAGAGAGAGAGAGAGAGATTGAGAGAGAGAGAGACAGAAAGAGAGAGTAGGGGAAAGAATAAGTTTAAAGAAAGAAAGAAAAACAAAATTGTTTACGAATGGTTATAGATAAGTAAATTGGTAGATTAGGACAAGACAAGACAGAAATCATGAACAGTTCATTACAGAAATAGTGCGAAAAAAAAAGGACAAGCCTTTCTAAGTCTATTCATGTCTATTTTCTTCACTCTTTATCTTTCGTTTCGTTTCGTTTTTTTTTTTCTCTCTTTCTCTTTCTTGTTCATTCATTCTTTCTATTGCCTTCTTTCTTTCATTTTCCTTGCTTCCTTATCATTATTTCATTCTTTTTCCTTCTCTCTTTTTCCCTTATTTCTTTGTCCTTATTTCTTTCCCTTCCCTTTTCTCCTGCTCTTCTTCCTTTCTCACTTTCTGTCTCTCTCTCATTCATTTTCTTCTCTCTCCCCCCTCTCTCTCTCTTTACTATTTCTCTTTCTCTATCCCTCTCTCACTTTTTTTTTATATATCTTTCTTTTTCAGTCATTTTTTTCTCTCTCTCTACTATTTCTCATTCCCTATCCCTCTCCCACTTTCTTTCTCTCTTTCATTCATTTTATTCTTTCTCTCTACTATTTCTCTTTCTCTATCCTCCTCCCACTTTCTTTATCTCTCTCTCTCTCTCATTCATTTTCTTCTCTCTCTGCTATTCCTCCTTCCCTACCCCTCTCCCACTTTCTTTCTCTCTCTCATTCATTTTCTTCTCTGTCTCTATTATTTCTCTTTCTCTCCCACTTTCTTTATCTCTCCCGTTCTCATTCTCACTGTCTTTATCTGTTTATATTTCACTCTCTTTTCCCCCTTTCTTTATCTGCACCCTCTTTCTCTCCTTTCTCTTTCTAACATATTTCTGTTCATTTTTTCTTTTATTTCCTTTTTTTCTTTCTTTTCCTTCATTCCCTTTCTTTATTCTTTTGTCATCCTTCTTTTCCCCCTTATTTCTTCTTCTTTATTTCTTTCCTTCCTCACTCTTCTTTATTTTCCTCACCGCCTCTCGCTTTCTTCTCTCTCTCTCTCTCTCTAAATATTTCACTTTCTCTTTCTCTCTTCCACTCTCTTTATCTCTCTCGTTCCCATTCTGACTGTCTTTATCTATCTATCTATCTATCTATCTATCTATCTATCTATCTATCACTCTCTTTTCCGCTCCTTCTTTTTCTGCTCTGTCTCTTTTTCGCCTTTCTCTTTCTTTCTCCTTCTCTTTCTTCACGGTTTTTATCTTACTCTCTTTTTCACTCTCTCTCTCTCTCTCTCTCTCTCTCTCTCTCTCTCTTTCTACATTTCATTCTCACTCACTCATACATTGTGCAAGCGGGTACACAAAATACAAATGAATATGGCAATAGGAGGTATGACATAGTCAACAATGTCCGAACCAGGAAGGAAAGAAAGGGAAATAGGAAAGAAAGAAGAAAAAAAAAAGTTATTTGAATACGAAAGGTAGAAAAAAAATATTTTCAGTGCAATGTGGAAAGACTGTGAAACAAAAAAAAAGGAGAGAGAGAGACAGAGAGAGAGAGAGGTGGAGAGCTCTACGCGAGAAAAGAAATTAAAAAGATTATGTAGGCCGTAGAGAAAGTGTAAATGTGAATGCATATGTGAAAGAGACAGAACAGAAAAGAAAATACGATTTAAAAAAAAAACAAAAAAAAGACTACCAGTTTGAAGCATGCGTGTGCGCATGAGTCAATAGGTGGCACAAAAGAAGAAGCCCTAAGCAGACAAACAGACAGACTGTGTGGCGTCGGGTAAAAAGAACACAGACTGCAGAACTGACACACAGGCACACATCCACTTACGTACACTTACGGGGCAAGTAATGATACACTTTTAATAGGTTTATTATACACTTCGCTGTAGTAAGCAGAAACGTACACATACGCACAACCCCTAAAAAAGGCGGTTGACGGGGTGCAGTTCGCTTTGTAAAGAGACATTATTTCTTAAAATAATTCATTTATATTCGTATAAACCTCGTGCGGAAAAATAACTGTTCAATGTTTTTTTTAGTGCAGCAAAGAAGGCGTGTCCAGTATCGCTCTGGAAATTCATCCATGTGCCGAACAATACGAAATTAGGATGATAATCAAAACGATTCAGTACAGGGAAAGTTAAGTTTCATGCCTTTCCAGATATCTTCATGTAATTTGTTTTAATAGTGGGTAGAAAGCTATCTATTCGGGGATCCGTGTCGGTGCAAACAATGTTAGTTTGAGAATGAAATAAGGTATAGAAATATAGGCTTTTATAATCAAAATTGTATAGATTCCGGTAATTCGTATACTTTTAAAATCTATTTTGTTCTTTTCGGCATATACTAAATACATTTAATAGATAGAGAAATATTTTTCTTGAAATGTAAATATATACACGTGTAAATGGTAATATTGATATAGATATATTTAAACTTTTATATAACATTGGTTTTATTAATAAATCTCGCTGTCTCATTCATTATATATATATATATATATATATATATATATATATATATATATATATATATATATATTGCGTATTTAGACAGCAATCCTTCATTTATGTATGTTTCATTAAAACGACAGACAAGGTACTACGGTTAAGTTTTTTTATTTAATTTTTCTTGTGGTCGCACAAGAGCTTTCTTTTTGGGACACAGAGTGTGTAGAAATTGTCCAAATGTTCTATAGTTTCGACCGTTTTCAGCTATACTTTTCGCGATTATCAATGATGATTTTATTTTTTCAGTTTAATTGAGTGTGTGCGTTATGTGTATGCTTTTAATGTGCTATAGAGATGTTTTATTTTCCGAACACGATTAGAATATTCTGTCCTTGTTCGTAGTTAATATTGTTCAGAGTTAGCTTTTTCTTTTTTTTATTAGGCTTCCATTATTTTTTATTTTTTTTTTAATAACGTCTGTCGTTTTTAATGAAACATATATATATATATATATATATATATATATATATATATATATATATATATATATATATATATAAGTTATATATATAGATAGATAAATCTATATGTATATATTTATATAGAGAGATATAGATAGATAGATAGATAGATAGATAGATATCACTCTCTCTATAATATATACATATATAAATACATATATATATTATATATACACACACACACATATATATATATATATATATATATATATATATATATATATATATATATATATATATATATATATATATATGTATCTATATATATATGTATATATATAAACGTTTATATAGATAGATAGATAAATCTATATGTATATATATATATATATATAGAGAGAGAGATTGATATCACTCTCTCTCTTCCCTATATACATATATAAATACATATATATATGTAAACACACACACACACACACATATATATATATATATATATATATATATATATAAATGTTTATATATATAGATAAATCTACATGTTTATATATATAGAGAGAGGGAGAGAGATTGATATCACTCTCTCTCTCTCCTTCTCTATATACATATATAAATACATATATATATATATATGTACACACACACACACTTGATACCAATTATCGTAAGAATCACTGAAAAAAGTGGAAAAATTAATTCAGGCCTTCAGTAATGATACCACCATTTATACTCTGGCTTCCATCTTTAAAGGCCATTCAAGAACCATCCAGAGAACGGTGAATAAGTTGAAAAAAGAGGGAACAGTAGAGTGGAAAACTGGATCAGGAGGTCACAGCAGGAAGAGGGACCCTACTTAATTCAATGTAGACCTAAAGAGATCAATTAGAAAAGATCCAACTCAATCCATAAGACGTTTGGAACGCGAGAGAGGAGTTTCAGCTATTATAGTCCAAAGAGCAATGAAAAAAGACTTGAAAATGAAATCGTACGTGAAACGTGTGAGACATCTTGTTACACTAGGACAGAAAGTTAAAACGTTAGAGAGGGCGAGGTTCATCGTGAATATGTTGGAAAATGATCCTGAACTAGTATATGTATATATTTGAACTTTATGAGCTTCCGATCCTTAGCTATGATTAATTAATTTATGTTTATTTAAGTTCATGATCGATTTCACCACGATACTTCTGTTAAGATTGAGAGTAATTATATATTGTTATTGCTCAAAGTAGAGTCCAGCAGTTCCATAAAACCCCCAGAGAATTCTAGTAAGATATCTTTAATCATTTCTAAGATACAACGGTTCAGAGTTTAATCTGACAATTGGACAATTTTACTGTTACACGTATATATATATATATATATATATATATATATATATATATAACAAAAATAGAGAGAGAAAAGTAAACATTTCATTTTATTTGTTAGTATATTTATATACTAGACCACCCATAAACCTGTTTGGTTTCTTTTAAAAGCGGTCCATGATGCAAAATGATGAAGTAAAAATATTATCAATTTTATTATTGACTACCCATTTTAATTTATAATTAAAGACAATTAAAGAAGTTTTAAAAATGAGTATTTTTTTTATTAATTATTAGTTAATAATAATAAAAATTTCTTCCACGAAATGTACTTTGAATACAAAATTAATAAGTAATACTAAATATGGTAAAAGAAGGGTTATTGTTCCACTGGGCTTCATAGTTAACACATGGCATGGAATAAGAACTTAAAACAGGTGTAGTCTTTTTTAAAAAATAATAATTATATTTTTTATTATACATATTTGTTTCTTCTTCGCATTTATTTCAAAATCCGTAACGGCAGCAAATCAGTGTGCATCTATTTATTTAACATCAAGTCATGTGAAACATATAGCCTCTTCAACTTTCAAGTAATATTTTTTATAAAAAATATCTAATGTAGTGCATTGACTTGTATATATGTATGTTGTGCTATCTAAATTTATTTAATATTGTTATAATGTATTATGAATTTTTCACACACGTAGGAATGTTATATTCAAGTGTTTGTTTAAAACGTGGATTGATAAAACAATGTGTATCGAAAGGAAATACTGAATTTTCTATTAAAAATGCCGTAGAAACGTAAAAAAAACATCTCTAGCTAAAGAACTTGTCTAATTTCAATGAAATTTGGCACTATACTGGGCAAGGATTCAAGATACAATATGCTTCTGAATTAGTTGGAATGTTATATATCGTTTACGCAGTTCTCGGGAACACATATACATATATACAAACTTAGGGTTTTAGTATAATACGGACAGCATTGAATTAAACGTAGTAAATTCAATTTTACCATTCAAGTTTTTATTATGCAGAAGAGACATTCATTTTTAAGGACAAATATTTGATACTTTTATCTTTAAATCAAATAAAAGATAAACAAATAAATTCATAATTATTAAATGTTTTTAAACATTTCACGTCAGGCAATGCGGGAGTTCCCCTAGCACGCAAGCGGTTACAGATAATAGTAGCAAGAGTAAAGAGGCGTGATAGAGGAAAGGAAGAGAAGGACGGGATTAGATGAAGGCATCTGGAGATGTCGATTGAGATTGCATTTGAATATTTGAAGATTATAGCTATCAGGGAAGCAAGTAAGAGGAAGGAAGTTCCACAGACGGAAAGTGCGAGACATGAAGCTATTGGAGTAGAAGAGACGGTTACATTTAATAGTTTCGACAGTGAAAGGGTGGGACTGATATGCCAACCTAGTAGCACGCTTAAATTCATGCAGTTTGGGAACCAGCGAAAGTAGCTTGTCGGAGCAGTTACCGTGAAATTATTTGTAGAAAAGACAGAAAGAAAGGAAGACACATCTGTGAAAGAGCGACTGTAAACGAGATGCCAGATCAGGGCCAATCACATATCCGTCTCTGGATTTTGTCGAGGAACTTAAGACGAACAGCAGGAGCTCCAGACCATATGTGGCAGCAGTATTCCATGCAATGCCTTAATCGATTGGGCCACAGAGGATCGTTCGGTTAACAAGGTCGATTTTACTGATTTTATAATTGTCGGACTTTGTCCAATTCATAATGTCTGACGTCATTTGTTTACATTTGAATACTCATTGATCAGATATGAATATACGTGAGAGAATCTTGGAAGATTGTAGTTTAAAAACAGTAAAATCGACCTTGCATACCGAACGATGCTCTGTGGCCCAATCGGTTAAGACACGTCAGGCTATATGACGGTTCTGTATAGGATACAGGTTCGATTTCTGTCGGAGGACGAATATTTTCTATGAAAATTTCTGGAACATTCAGACCGGTAAATGTTGTTAATACAGTTTATTATAAACAGAGCATTTACTTAAATATTTGTATCTATAAAAAGAATGTATAAACATAAAAATGTCTTAAAATATATATATATATATATATATATATATATATATATATATATATATATATATATACATGTATATATATATATTTGTATATATATATATATATGTATGTATATATAAATATATATGTATATATATATATATGTATAAAAGAAAGTGGTTGTAGTGGTTCCAACGAGAGAAAAGTATCTATATTAAAGAGAAGAGAGGTGCC